>KV005644.1:190884-262350 GCA_001598015.1 Dorcoceras hygrometricum
AGGTAAGAATTTCATTCTGATCCAACGGTTAAATTTTCGTGAATCAAATTCGCAAGAATGCTGCACAGATTACATGTGAGGAAACTGCAGCTTCTGTTATCATCCTAAACTGATTTCAAACGACCTCCGTTTCCAATCTCCACCGTTCAGATGTTACTTCCTTACGTCTTGAATATGTTGTCCAAATTTCATTTCGATCCAACGGCTAGAATATTGTTAAACCCCTTTTCCATAATTCTGTACAGATTTCATACGAGAAATCTGCAGCTCTTGTCCATCACTTAGAAACGGCTTCACCTTTTCTCGAAAAATGATCTTGACCGTTCAAAAGTTATTTCTTCATGTTTCACATACTCTGTTCAAATTTCATCTTGATCCACAGGTTAGATTTTATCGAAATACCTTTTCAATTCTATTGTATCGACCATTTGCGATAAAACTATAGCTTCAATTCACCGATCCGGTATGGATTCAAATGGCTTACAAATCCGATCTTTTCCGTTCACAATTTCTTTTTCTCCTTTTTTGAACAAGCCAACCAACCTTGAGCTTAATCCGAGAGTTTCGTATATCGAAGACGCTTATGAAATATCGGTGATTTTCATAAGTATGCAACGTCTGAAGATCTCTACATTCGTGATCCACTTCAAGTAGCAACCCGAAAAGAAATCAAGCATTGCCACCGTGTTTCTCAGGTTTTGAGCAGTAAGCAAAGTAAGTGGGCTTTTGCTAAGTAATATATTCGTTTGATATATATATATATATATATATATTATTCTGTCGAAAGTTCAGTTTCTTTTTGTCTACTGTTCGAGCACCTTTCTGTTCAAATCTCTCTTTTGTGTCAAACTCCGTTCGCACTGATTTTTGCTTTCGTTATATGGGTCTACGAAATATTTCGGCTTTCTGGGTTACTGTGTGTAACTAATGGCCTCGACCCCTTAGAGGAGCAAAACTTAGGGACTGATCAGTAAACCATAGACACGATTCTGTCGTTATATGGGTTTACGGAATATTTCGGATTTCTGGGTTACTTGGTGTAACTAATGGCCTCGACCCCTTAGAGGAGCAAAACTTAGGGACTGATCAGTAAACCATAGACACGAAGTAATCATCAGTGCTATCTGTCAGGCTATGCTATCTGTTATGCTATCTGTCATGCTATGCTCTGTTATGCTATGCTATGCTCTGTTAAGCTCTGACATGCTCTGTTAAGTTCTGACATGCTCTGTTCTGGTCTAAGCTCTGTTCTGAAATCTGTTATTCAGTATATGTATATGTATATTTGTTATGCTCGAATGGTATCCCCCACTTGCTGAGTGTTTCCCCAAACACTCACCCCTTACTTCTCCACCCAGATAAGAATGAAGAACAAGTTGAAGAAGAAGAACAAGATCTGTTCTGGGGCTGGTGAAGACTCTGCTTTTCCTTGTTAACGTAATTTCTGCTTCCGCACTCTGTTATTCAATTTCTCCGATTTTCAGTTGTAAAGACAATCATTTTGATTATGTAATAGACTGGTATTTGAGCTGCACTATGAGGCTTGATGTTTTGTAATGACTAATTATTAAACATCGCCGGTGTTCACGTCCAGGCCCGGTCTCGGGGCGTGACAAGTGGTCTTTGATCGAACAACATAATGAAATATCATTTACATATTAAAATAATGAAAATCACTTACTTATTTTTATTCATATATAAGTACAATGAATTTTATTTTATTTATTCAGTTCAAGAGGTATGATAGATGCATTAGATAGTGAAGCACAATGAGTTTTTTTACACGATAAAATATTCATTTGCTGGGTCGGAAAAGTATTCTTAAAAAAAAATGTATATTTTCATTATTTCTATTAACTTTAATTTTCTAACATAGTTTATTCTCATTTCAATGGGTCAATGACCATAATTACCAAATTAAAGGGAAAAAACAATGTTTATAAAAATAAATCATTATTAATATATTAGTTTAATTTGGAATTCAAAGACTAATATTGGTTATAGGAGGGACCGAACTCCTAACATTTGGTCAAGAGCCCAGTTGCTACACAAATTTGGACAAATCGTATTTCTTTTATGATTGGTGTGTTGTCTTTTGATATGTAGATAGATCAGATAATCGCATGGCCGAAAAAAAAAAAAAAAAAAAAAAAACCGATGCATTTTAATGCAAATGATACTAAAGTATATTAATATATTATCTAAAAAAAATTTCATCTGAAGTAACGGTAACTTTGCGTTATATATATTCTTAACGAAACTAATTAATTACAATTAAAAATATGGCAAATTAATTTTATGTTTCAAAACTTGATGTTTTAACAAAACCAAAGTAATTTTTAGGTTATTATATTATATGTGGTGTTTGGATAGTTATTTTTCTTTTTTCATGATTTGTTTCAGTTCATGCCTTTCTCAATATTATGCTCATCATTAATTGCTATATACAATGAAGTCAATATCTTGAATTTTAATTTTGCAAGTTTATGAATTATTTTATTCCTCTTATCCAACAAGAAGATTTGAACCAAGCCAAAAAACAAATTGTTTTTTTTTATATAGCTGACATTTAACGATACACTTGAAGGTAGCAGTGGTACCAAAGGCACGAATAATGGCTGTGGTGTCTAAATCTAAGAATTTCAACGCCAATCATCACTTAATTGCGAGAGTCAACGATGAAAAGCATTGACAAATTTGGACTTGGCTATAATATTGAGTCTGACTTCGTGAATAGGATACCCCGCGGTGCCATTTCATGCCGTTTTGCTTGTTTTTTTTTTTTTTTGAATATCAATTTATTTGTATAGTATCCAGACGTACTTCTACTACTACTATATAAATATTGAAAGAGCTCTGTCCAATCCATACATACAAAAGGTAGAGCAAAATCATGGCTAGTTGTAAAGTATCAATGCTTGTGGTGTTGTTCGTCCTGGTTTCCAACTTCTCGGTGCAGGTTCTCTGTGTTGTGGAGGAATGCGGAGCTGAAGATGATGCTGGATGCATCGATAAGAAGAAAGCATTGCCTCTGAAAGTCATCGCCATTGCATCCATTCTTGTAACAAGCATGATCGGCGTGTGCTTGCCACTCGTCTGCCGCTCCGTCCCGGCGCTAAGCCCCGAACGCAATCTCTTCGTGATCGTCAAGGCTTTCGCCGCCGGGATCATTCTGGCCACTGGGTTCATGCACGTTCTTCCTGACTCATTCGACATGCTGTCATCCTCGTGTTTGAAGGATAACCCATGGCACAAGTTTCCTTTCACTGGATTTGTGGCCATGCTCTCCGCCATCATCACGCTTATGATCGACTCCATGGCCACCAGTCTCTATAGCAAGAAGAATAAATCTGGAGCGGTGCTTCCCGAGTCGAGAGATGATCGGGCGATGGCTCTGGAGGCGGCGTCGGCTCACGGACATCACCACGGTGGCAAAATGATCGGTGTTGAGGGCTCACAGCTTCTACGATATAGAGTAATTGCCATGGTGAGTGCTTATTAAATTCTGCTCCCACTACCCATGCATGCTTATGTATATATTTACGTATAAAAGTTTGGATTTTATTTTCTCAGGTTTTAGAGCTGGGGATCATCGTTCACTCCATAGTTATAGGACTCTCTCTCGGTGCATCCAACAACACGTGCACGATAAAAGGGCTGGTTGCTGCACTCTGCTTCCATCAGATGTTCGAAGGAATGGGTCTCGGCGGTTGCATTCTCCAGGCGGAATACAGCTTCCTGAAGAAGGCTATGATGGCGTTCTTCTTCGCGGTGACGACTCCATTTGGGATAGCGCTGGGGATGGGACTATCCAGCACTTACAAAGAAAACAGCCCTCGTTCCTTGATTACTGTGGGCTTGCTCAATGCTTCGTCTTCCGGCCTCTTGATTTACATGGCTCTGGTTGATCTGCTGGCAGCAGATTTTATGGGGGCCAAGCTGCAAGGCAGCATCAAATTACAGATCAAGTCTTACGCCGCTGTCTTGTTGGGTGCCGGCGGGATGTCCCTCATGGCTAAATGGGCCTGATTTCATTCTGTGAAGAACTACAATAGTAATGATCATATTACTAGATCATGTCAATTGCATTAGTTGGGCGAGTCTTTCTTATATCATAATAATATTAATAATAATTGTGTTATTTTGTTTTTGAGGGTTGTAATGAATTTGACGATCTGTAAAGAATGCCCTGTTGCGATGTGGTCTATTAGCATGGTGACGAGGGAGATCACAGTGAGAGATGCACATGAACACTTGAATGGAACTTGCAATTGTTGTAATATATGGTGATATATTCTTTTCTTTCTCATAAAAGTTCAATGGCCATTTGAAGCAAATACTGCTAGACAAACCACGTAGTAGAAAATAATGCCACCTTAGTCCACCGGAGTAAAATTTCTTTTTATATATTGCAGACATGAAAACGGCATATTTACAAGTTTATCAACTTCGAGTGCTTTGGACATCAGAGTATTAAAAACCAAGTTCCAGCCTGAACTGTCCTTAGGTCTACCAAAACCCCGGCATATAACAAGAGATGCATTGTACAGCCAAGGTACAGAAACTGTATATGCAAAACCAAGGGCTGAATTCCCATTTCCTAATAGTGCATCTTTGTACGATCGGGACACGTGAGAAACATACTGACCCATTGGCACATAGGGGAGACCAAATGGATTAGAAGCATCCAAATTTAAGTCAAAGTCTGCATGCAAGTTCACAACCACTGTTCCATGATCAGGATGAAGACAGTTCCCTAGAGCTTGAAGGAACGGGGAATGAGGATTCCACAGCTTGTGTGGAAAAATGTCATCTCCATCATAGGCATCAATAAAGATGATATCGTATATATTGTTGCTCTCAAGAATAAACTGCTCTGCATCTGAATTAAACAAGAATAGCCTCTCGTGAGTGCCTTTCCACAGTATCTCATCTGCATGATCTGGATTTGCGAATGCACGTTTGCCTGATGGGGTTATAACTGAGAAAGAAGGAAAACCCATTGCTTGAATTGAAGCTGAGATTACGATGGGATCAATTTCAACTATGTGAACTACAGCACCTGAAGCAAGCAAATCCACAACTTAGCGTAGCAATCTTACTGGTCTTTGGGAAACAAACCCAAGTAAATTTAGAGTCCAACCATTTCAGCAAGATAAAAGAGAAATTTTGACGAAGTAGAGAATGAATAGATGAAGACAATCAGAACTAAATTGGCCAGCCAAGAATAATCCCAGCACACAGGACAACACATTTTGTACAACACTGGCAAACCTCTGCTCCAAATTCACTGGTTCTTGTTGATAATAAGAGCATGAAACAGGAATGCGGAATCACAAGGAGCGAAGGACAAATTCCAGAACCAGAAAAGGAGTTCACATTTCTAACCTTGAATTTTACTAGCCAAAAACAAAGGTATGCTTCCTCCACCATGACCAATGCATAATATATTCATATTTTGCTTCCCAAGTACAGCTTTCTTAAAATCAAAATTACATGATGAGATGGTGGCCAATCCAGCAGCTATCAAGCTCTTCACATCTGTAAAAAGATATCAAGCCAATAAAGTTAGTTAAAGGTTGAGGTCAAGGAAACAAAAACAGACAGGGAAATTTCCAATTTATAGTTTGATAACAGGAAGGTGCATTTATCTTCATTATATCATGCTCTCGGAAAGAAGAAGAGGGAAGAAGAAAATATCACATGAAGATAAATAAAAATGCACGATAACTATTTTCTCAGACTTTGAATTTCATTTCATTATTTGGTCTTCCCTCCACCACCCTGCAGACCCACTAAACCCTTCAATTTGGGATTGCCCCAGATTTATCAAAGATTTGCCAATCTATATAAAAACTGAGCGACTGATGAGCCCAAACAGCAAAGTCACATGCTAATACCATGATTGTTTCTTACCTCCATCTGATAAGAAAACAGCTAGCTATGCCAAAAATACAATGATAAAACCCATTAACTTTTGGTGCATGGTTGTAGGATATTTTGATATCGAAGATGACAGAATGCAAGGGACAATATTCATAACTTTAACATGAGGAACAGTAAATGAGAACATGCGCGATGAAATTACATTAAAACGTCACAATGAATAGAATGAAGAGACATGCAAAAATTATCACACTATGGATTGCAAGATATATATTTTACAGAACCATGGAATTGGAACTTCTAATAATCTGATTATCATCTTTCAGTTAATGGCTTTGATCTGCATTATATTTTGGCAGAACAAAAAATTTATCATTGGTTTATGTCCATTTGTTAATATGCTACATTCTTTTATGGACTTATACCCACTTCCTCAGCTGAAACCCGTATATTTATGCTACAAGGAACTGAACGCAGTGGTATAATCTGCAGCAGAAAATCAAGTAATACAATGGCTTCAAGAAGTCAAGTAATGCAGTGCTACCAGATGATTAAGATGCATGAAAACAAAGAGATATCAATTGCTACGAGCATTCAACAGGAAATCCATGCATAGCGTAAGATGTAATACACAATATTTTACGGGAATATTACAGCACAGAAATTGCGAAGGGAACAAAATTGGCGGTGTTTACATGGTACAGCCAGACAATGTGCCTGCTGCATTAAGCACATAGAGCCTGGTTCTCCTTCTCTATATGCAGCCATTACTTTAACCGTGCTTTCACGAGTATAATCATTAAAATGAAGTGTTCGCCACTGGTAACCAGCAGTTTTGAATTTTCCATGGTGTTTAAGACCTGGATATATCTTAGTGTACCTCTGTTGAAGCCAATGCTCTGCCCTTCCCCACTGAAGTTTATCCTGATTCACCATTGTTGCAACATTAGTTGACACCTATATAACATTCATATCGACTTTTAACATAAAGAATCGGAGGATATGATGAAAACATGCTGGATACCAGAGGATATACGAAGTTAAGTATGTGGAACGAGCAACAGATAAATTTCTCAGATTCTACAGACTACGCATAAAGGGAACCTGATAATGAAGTCAATCACCCTGATAATAGACCCGTCAGTTAACTCTCCCAGAACTTTTCAAAAGTTACAGGTAAAGATTTCTTTTCTTTTTTAAAGGATAAGCAAGCTGGGCGTTCATACTTCTGACATCACTTTCTATCAGTATTCCAGAAGCATAAAATCCAGGTAAAATTCGAAATTTAGTTGCTTCAACTCTTTTCATTTTTTCAGCTTTGATAGTTCTGACATCAGTTTCTATCAGTATTCCAGAAGCATAAAAGCCAGGTAAAATTCGAAATTTAGTTGCTTCAACTCTGTCTTTTTTTTTAACTCATCCATAACACATACAGAACACTGCAAGAGCAAACATACCGGCTTGGAACAAGGATGAGCTAAGACAGAGACGACGCCGTTTCCACTGTGTGAAACTCCTCGAAAAACGGTTTCTCCAACACAGGAATCTCCTCCTCCCCACCACTCGGGAGCGAATGCCCAATCTCCTTCGTCCACGATATGGCGGTCTCTAATCGCCGTCGACAAGCGACGGACGCCCGATTTAAAGTTGATTCTCACCAAATTAAACATTTCTACAAAGCGGAATTGGTCCCGAGAACCCTCCCTCTGTCGTAGTAGCCCCACCAAAATCGAAGTAGATATTAGGGTTTTAGTAATCTGGAGGGAAAACAGTGTCTCGTTCCAAGTTTTGGAGACATTGGTCAATCAGATGCAGTGGTTTGAATCAAGGCTGTCCAAATTCCAATTTCTAAAGAACAATTACAAATACCCTTTTCGAATTTTGATCATGATCATGGTAATTTATAATTTATCCACTAAATATTTTTAAAATTAAATACCTTACTCTTACTTAGAACGTTGTTATGGTTGAAGATCTGATTAACCAATCTAACCAGCTCTAAAGTCAACAAGGTAACCGAATGGAATTGTTATTATACATTCGGGGAGCTCTAACCCCGATCCATTTTTTTGTTTGATCCAATCATATGAGAATTAGATATATGTATTTTCTGTTTTATTTTTTAAATACTTATGATAATAAATATTTCCAATTTATTTAAATAATAGCTATAAATAAAATAATAAAAAATTATATAAATAAACTAATATTTGAATTATATATAATAAATATAATATTACTTAAATATATAAATAAAAAACAATAATATTTATAGTATTAATTTTATTCATTAAGAATATCTAATAGCAATTAATATAACAGTTATTACTATTTAATAATAAAATATAATGGTTATAATACCAGATGAAATTTAAAATAATCATTATTTTAAATAAACTATAATAATAGTATTAGAAAACAATTTTTTAACGAACATTTAAATTTTTAAATAAAATATGGTCTTCCATTTATAATTCTTTCAATGTTTCATTCTCAATATCGTTCAATTACCAAACTTATGAAATGAATATTTCATATCATTTCATTATCACACTTATTCCATTACATATTTTATTCCATTTTCGTCATATTCCATTCATCTATACCCCAGCATTGACGGTACCGATGAACATTTAATTCATTTCTAGGAACAAAGTAAATGGCTGATCTAGCAGTGAATCGATACCATCAATTTGATTACATGTAAATTTACATTTTGTCATGGGTAGAAAATATCAGGACCCTTGAGACCTAAGCCAGTGCAACATAATTTAAAAAACAGTTGAGTAAAAAATCAAAAAGGCATCTCACCATTTCTTTAATTTCAAATTTCAAGTGTTCCTGATAACACAGGAGCCCCCAATATATGTTCATCTGGAACTCTAGATATGCCGACTTCCATCTCCACATACATCAAATTTAGCACACATGAAAGATTTTCAAACTCGGGATGAGTCTTATCCCCTGAGAGAAACACTTTACCACCACTGCTTGATTCAACCCAACTACAACCAGGTTGCTTTTTCACGCCAGCATTTTTCATGCGCAACCAAATCTTTTCAGCTTCATCTTTCATACCACTGGCCAGATACATTTCACCCAGAATAATATAAACACCAGAGTTAGATGGTTCCAGTTCAAGAATCTTCTCGCCACAAATTTTGGCCATCGCGGTGTTTTTGTGCATTCTACATCCTCCAAGAAGTGCTCCCCAAATGCTTGCACAAACTTCTAATCCATGAACTATCATTTGCCTTAATATGTTCAATGCCTCATCAATGCGTCCAATTCTTCCCAACAGGTCAACAATAGAAGTATAATGCTCATTTGTCGATTGAATAAAATACTCATTGCGCATAACACTGAAGTAAAATTTACCATGTTCCACAAGTCCTGCATGGCTACAGGCAGAAAGAACACCGACAAAGGTGATCTGATTAGGCTCCACAGTTGATAGCCTCATCTTTTCAAAAATCATTATAGCATCTTCAGCTTGACCATGGTGAGCTAGTCCACATATCACAGAATTCCAAGAAATGGTATCGTGACTGGCCATGGAATAAAATTCAAGCAACGCAGAATATACATGACCACATCTAAAATACATGGTAATCAATGCATTAGAGGTTGAAATAAAGCGATCAATTCCAGCTTTGATTGCTTCTGCATGAATTTGTTTTCCAAGGTTTAAGGATGGTAGGCTAGAACATATTGCAAGAAAACTTGTATGTGTAACTTCATCTAGGGGCAATCTATCTTGTTTCATTTTGATGAATAATTTTATACCATCCTCCCCACGATCATTTTCATCCAGTCCAAAAATCGCAACATTCCATACGGTTGTATCACGAGAAGTCATTAATTCAAAAACTTTAATGGCATCCACAACTTCCCCTGCGTCAAAGTATCCTTTCATAATGTTTGTCCATGATACGATACCACTTAATGAGCTCTTCTCTACAACTGCATGAGCCTCTTTCACCAAACCATTCCTAACAATCGCCAACAGGATTGAATTCCATGTTTTTTCGCATTTCCTAGGCATCTCATTGAAGAGCCTTAGAGCATTATCTATTCTACCATTACTCATGAACCCATCAATCATGGTTATCCATGAGATCCAATCCTTCTCCGGCATCTTTTGAAACAAGCCTTCTGCTATTTCAACTCTTCTATTTTTTAAATAACCAATGATCATCGTGTTCCAAGCTTGAACATCTTTTATTGGCATATCTTGAAAAAATTTCCTAGCTTCAACAAGACCACAAGCCTCCAAACTCGCCTTCAGCATAATGGTCCAAGTCACAATATCCCGAAAACCCATTATTCTGAAAAATTCCTCAGCCTTATGGAACTCCTTATTCTTTACAAAGCCCCCAATCAGCGAATTCCACGAAACCACATCTTTCAAGGACATCTGATTAAACACTCTCACCGCATCATCCATCAAGCCATTATTTACATACCCTGAGATCATTGAATTCCATGTCACTACATCCTGATACCCCATGCGTTCAAAAATGTCTTCTGCCCCCTTAACATCGCCATTGTTCATTAACCCGCATATCACTGTATTGTAGGAAAAAATATCGTGAAACGGCATTTGATTATACAAAAACACGGCACTCTCAAAAAATCCATTTTGAAAATATCCTTTGATCATAGCATTATATGTGACTGTGTTTTTACGGGGCATTTCATCGAACAGTTCCCGGGCTTCCTCAACGAGGCCATTTTTCATTAACTTCGAGATCTTTGAGTTGAATGTTTTCAGGTCAAGGCCCGCTGTAAGAGAATTGCAGTTGAAGTGGCGATTTGACAAAAGGATTTTGGAGAGTTTTGGAGCTTGTCTGATGCTAGAATTGAACCACATAATCCATCCGAAGTATAGCAGAGGAAGTAGAAGTAGAGGCTTCCTTTGGAGCAAAAGCAGGTAATCTATACACGGCCGCAGCCGCCGCGCGGGTATATATTAAATGTAAGAGTAAAAGAAAGATCAGCTGAAGTATTTATTATAAATGGCATGTATACGGTTCAACTAAAATCAATTGTGTTTAGGTAAAATTATTGTTATTAAATTAAATTAGATATAAATTTGTTTTCAAATATTATAACTAAATAAAATATAAGATCAAATTGTTTTATGATATAGAAGTGATAAATCTCACGCACAATAATATCTATGT
Organism: Dorcoceras hygrometricum; assembly: GCA_001598015.1. NCBI lineage: Eukaryota > Viridiplantae > Streptophyta > Magnoliopsida > Lamiales > Gesneriaceae > Dorcoceras > Dorcoceras hygrometricum. Next base: position 201,957 of record KV005644.1, read on the forward strand.
CAAACCGGATTATACATGCATTACATAATATTATTTTGTTTTATATGATCATAAATCCGACATAATATTTTTTTATAATATAACCGATAATTATTGATAATTTACTTTCAATTTTTCAGGAAAAATATGTGAGTTAATTTCACATTATTTTTTGTGAAAAATAAATATCTTATTATTTTCATAAAAATATAGAATAACTAAAGATTATTCATTCAATTATACTTTAATATTTTCATAACTGAACCCATAAGCGAATTAGTCAAGCTTTTAAAATGGTCTAACATGTTACATCGGACGGTCGAATTTGAAATATTGTATATTTATAAAATATTAACATAATATAAATAAATAATGTATTTTAAATTTTTAAAAATCTAAAATATTATACAAATTGATAAAAATATGTAAATATAAAACAAAATATTAATTTTACGGTTTAAAATATTAAGAAATCAATTTTTTTTCAAAATAAAAATTAAAAAATATTGAAAAACTGTTGAACTGGTTTTGACCGATCAAACCCCCAAAACGGTTTACTATCTGAATCTGTCCTGGTCGAACTGTCTCGTCTAATCTGATTTTAAAAACAATTGTATAACGTATCGCAAAGTGTTTTGGATGGAAAAGATGCTTAAATGGCCAACCTTTAATTATTAATTTTTTTTTTTTAAAGGAGAGAGCCGAGGGTATCTTACTTCTGAAAACAATTATCAGGAGTGGTGTTCGGTGATTTATTGTCCAAGTTTCTGTACTCCAAACCTTATCACTCAATATCATTGGACAGAATTACTCCACATAAACAACACAACAATCCACAGTTCCCTCTTCCACTTTTCTTTTGCATCAACAATTCACCTCTAGTTTCAAACTGGGTGCCGGGGAAAAAGAGCCAACCCAGAAAACATAATCCACCATTTCGTCCTCCGGATCATCCTATCAATGGCGGCTGCTGCAGTGGCTTCTTCATTCTCCACATCTGTGCAGAGCTTGAAATGCCTGGGCCTGAAAACCTGGCCAAATGATCATCATCAACTCAAGATTTCATGCACTAGGATACTGCGATCTGCATCAGTGTCGTGCTTTCTTGGAAATGAATCGAACCAACCCGTTAATAAGTGGAGGATCCCGCGGTTGGCGGCTGCCGTAGCGCAAGAGGAGGCTGCTCTGGCAGCGCCGGTGGAAGAACTGGCGGAGGACGAGGTGTCGCGTGACAGTGGAGATGTGAACACCAAGCTTTTACATCGGGAACTTGCCTTATAATATCGATAGTGCGCAGCTTGCTGGCATCATTCAAGAACATGCAAGCCCGGAGCTTGTTGAGGTGATACTTTTAACCTGCCTGAAGGTTCTAGATTATAATGCCATTTGATCGTTTTAAGTGGTTGAATATGTTCGATTTAAGGATTTTTTATGACATCTGTTTAGACTCTCTGAGTTTTGTATTTATTAGTTGGCGCAATGCGAGAAGTAGCTTGATTTGTTGATCAGCTAGCCAATCTGATTTACTTGAAACTTATGCTTAGAATGATAAGTTTCAAACCAAATTGAACTTCTTGAAAATAGTAGCTTTATTTATGGTCTAGCTAGCTAATCTCAGTTACTTGTAGATTATAATTTGCAAAACTTGCCTAGATAAACCCTTGAAAAGAAATTTTGCCTGTTCAATCAAATCGGAGCTCATGGATTTTAACAAGCTGCATTTCTAGATAACAAGACTAGATTTAATCTTTTGTTTTCTGATTACCTAGTGCAGGCTTTCATGCCCATAATTAGTGGCCTCTTCTTCTCTTTCGCCTCTCGAATCCCTTTAAGAAAAGATGAAAATTTACTAATTTTCCGAATGCTATAGGTTCTTTATGACAGGAACACGGGGAAAAGTAGGGGATTTGCTTTTGTGACCATGAGTAGTGTCGAAGAATGCAAAACAGTCATTCAGATGCTCGATGGAAGCGTAAGCATAAACCACTCTGATCTTCTAAGAGGTTCCATTTGTAACAGTAGTCCTCTAATATCGCAACCTCGTAAATCTTGTTTCTGCGACAGGAATACAGTGGCAGGACCTTGAGAGTTAATTTCTCGGATAAGCCAAAACCAAAAGAACCCCTGTATCCAGAAACAGAACACAAACTCTTTGTGGGAAATTTGTCATGGTCTGTCACTTCTGAGATTTTGACGCAGGCATTTCAAGAATATGGAAATGTGGTCGGAGCTAGAGTTTTATATGATGGTGAGACAGGGCGATCTCGGGGCTATGGTTTTGTATGCTATGAGAACAAAGCTGAAATGGAGGCCGCACTTGAATCTCTCAATGGAGTGGTACAGATTCTCTCCTAAATTCTTGATTTTCATGCACAGATCCTTATGTAGCTCTTGCTTACAAATCACATGTAATGATATATGTCCCAAAACAAGCACGCATTATTACTGAAAGTATAGCACTTTTTAGCTACTTTATTTCCCTGTCAAAACATTAGTCTCCTACACATGGACGCTTGTTTGATGCAGTTCGCATTAAATTTTGAATATAATCTTAGTCCTATAGCATGACATACCGTACCACTCACTATGACAGGAGCTCGAAGGGCGCGCTATACGTGTTAGCTTAGCGCAAGGGAAAAAACAGTGAGAAGGGAATGTTGTACATCTGTGAAGGAGAAACCCAAAAAAGAAGAAATGAGAATTCGATTTGTCTTGGCTTCCAATGCAAGTAGCTAGATAGGATAGGAACACCTTGCATGTTTAGTCTTTATTTTCGTTATTTATTCCATTTTTGTTTCTGCATCATGGGAAAAACTGTTGGGGGCACATATGGTTCTGGAGCGCTAGTGGCTGAATGAAAATAGAGCTACGTCGAGCTACATGATAAAAGTCGCCATTTTTCTTTATTTCTTACTTATTCTTGTTGAACAAGAACTTTTCCTAAGGTGGATTAATGTGGCACTATTTGCTACTAAGTAGTTCATCTTGTAGTATTACTCTTCCATTTAACCTCCTGAGAAAAAAATTACAGAGGTTGGGTGAAATGCGTAACAAAGTAGTATAGATTACCAGGTATTACCACAATTACAAATTCCATTCAAGAATCTATGGTATCGGTGCGCATCTCTCACTATGATCTCCCTCTTCGTCACCATGCTAATATACCTGAATGCCTCGTGACAATCTTTACAAATCCTCAAATTTTTTACAATCCTCAAAGGCTTTCCAGGTGGTGTAACCCCACTCAATAAACCGAAAGCCACTGCCAATTTTTCACTGTGACGCCAGAGCGATACCCTCTTTTCTTCCTCATCTACTTCATGCAACATCTCATCCAAAATCGGTACATAGCCCAAATTTTCTATCTCGTTCATCAACTCTGTTAACTTTGTATAAATTTCGTCCTTCATAGGATGCCTTGTATCTCCAGCGAAAAATACACAAACGGATCCCCGTACTTCAATCCAACTCCTCCCAATCTCCTTTCTCAATCTCTTATCATTCATCATCTTCCATACTTGTTTAACCCCATCCCACCTCTCAGTGATTGCAAACGCATTTGCTAAAATCACTAAAGCTGAATCATCACTTGGGTCTATTTCCAACAATTTACTGCTCATTCTCAAAGCCATGTTGGCGTTTCTATTGCTCACACAACTCGACAACAATATTCTCCACACAGCTGCATCAGGTTCATATGGCATTGTCAAAGCCACTTTTTCTGCCTCCTCTAGCCTTCCTGCCCTCCCTAGTACTCCAACTAAACACGTGTAGTGCTCAATCCTCGGCTCCAATCCATGCCGCAGTTTCATTCTATGGAACCACCTTTCAGCTTCCATATCCAAACCTGCATTGTAGAAAGCGGTCAAAACTGCCAAAGAACTATACTCATCTGGTTTCTTACCTCGTCTTTCCATTATACAAAAAAGCTCAACCACAAGGTCACTGTTTCCTTGTTGTGCATACCCTGCCATCATCGCATTCCACCCAGCTACATTCAACCCAACCTCCAACTCATTAAACACCCTCCTCGCCTCCTCCACGAGTCCACACTTTCCATACCCATCAATCAACCCTGTCCCTATGTACACATCAGAATCCATCCCAATCACCACCGCATGCCCATGAAGGATCCTACATTGCTCAAGCATTGCCACCCCCGAGGCAGCACACAAGGCCCCGGATATGCTATGAAATGATGACAATGCATCCTCCTTCCTCATCTCAGCAAAGCACCTCAAAGCGTCAATGGGCCTCTTGTTTTGAGCCAACCCATTAATTATAGCACCAAAACAAACCTCATCACGCTCAGACAATTCATCAAACGCCTTAAGTGCCGAATCTAGATCACTCATCTTACAGTACAGAGAAACAAACGCAGAACCAACAAAAGAGTTTCCATACAAAGCAAGTTTAAATGAAAGCGCTTGCATCTGTGGGCCAATCGAAACATAGTTCAAGAAAGCACAGGTCTTGAGCAAGGAAGCAACCGTGCGCGCGTTGGGAAGAATTGTGGCGGACTGTCTTAGCATGGAAAGAAAGAGGCTGATGGCGAGTGGGGAGGCGGAGAATCCAGAGATTATGGAAGTCCATGTGACGGTGTTTGGGCAGGGTATGGAGTTGAAGAGGCGGAGGGCGAGGGAACGGAGATTGGAGTTGGAGTAGAGGGTGATGAGATTGTTGAAGAAGGCCCTGTTCTGCGGTGCCGGAGTTATGCATGTTTTGATTGCTTTCGCGTGCATGCATCTTGGATCACTTTGCGGTGAAACCATATTGATCAACGACTCGACAACTTCCACAACATATCAAAACTGGTGAGAGGAAACAGCAAAATCACAGGCTAATATATATCATGATCGTTTCCTACTCCATCGGATAAATAAGAACATCAAGCTATGCGAAAGTCACAATGATATGACATAAAAAAGTTTTTGGATGCATGGCTGCTAGGTTATTCTGATATTAAAAGATGACATAATACATCATATATATATATATATATATATATATATATATGATATCCTGCACAACAAACGTCCCCATCTATTTTTCGACTACATCATGTGATTGGTCGACATTCATAATGAGCCGCCGGTTTAAGAATATATATGTAAGCTAGCAGTCAACTAATTAAAATTTTATCATCATTCTCATTTCTGAGACAGATAATGATTCATGGCTTTTCTGCATGTAAAGATATAGTAGCATGCATATGTGTTGCACGTAAAACAAATGTTTTATACTATTATGAAATAATTTTGTAACTGATTGTTAAGTTACATTAATTTAATTTTATATTTTTATTGACCGGAACATATTGGCGTAGTTATATTTATTATTTCACACAATCACGATAGCTCATTGATTTTTTATTTGTTTTTCATTTCTTTATAACCTATTCTATTTTGATTAAATCAATTGACAATGAAAACTCACGTTTTACGATAATATAGATACTGATTATAGTTTGCCTTAAATTATAATCGAAGGAGTACAATTATACACTTATACACAACATTTAATCCATAAATAATAGTACGATATATGGGTCCTTATAGAAAAATTATATCTAACTACAAACAAAAGAGGGCTGTTAACTTTTTGTAATTTTTAGACCACCTCAACATTGGCAACATTAGTCAAACCGTATCAAATATCCTTGATCCTTATCTCTTAATTACATCCGATTATTCGTGTACTCTGGACAAGAAAAAGAGGCCAATATTCTCTCCTCTCCCTTCCGCGTCTCCTCCTCCTCACCACCACCAATCATTCCCTCGTTGTCCCGGGAAGCGGACGACGAGTGGAACAACCACCGCTACACCTCCACCACTGTTTGCGAACCCTGTGTACAGCACATGCACATGCTTCACAAATTTCCATCGAAATGGCTCCCATCTTGAAACCTTTCCAACTGCTAGAAATAAACGTCATCTCTGCACAGGATTTGGATCCCATTTCCAAGAAAATGCAGACCTACTGCACGGTGTGGCTGCATCGAGACCGGAAGCTTTCGTCTGGTGTGAATACTGAAGGGAAAAACAACCCTACGTGGAATGACAAGTTTGTTTTTAGGGTTAATGATGAGTTTCTCCAGCAAGAAGACTCGGCTGTGATGATCGAAATCTACACCGTGAATTGGTTTCGCGACAAGCTCATCGGCACGGCTCATGTGTTGGTCAGAAATCTTCTTCCTCCTCTTGTCCGGTCACACAACCACCACCGCCGGATGATGGGAATGCGTTTTGTTGCCCTGCAGGTAATTATATATATAATATTATTTTGTTTTTTGCTTATATTTTTCATTAGTGTAACATTGTTAGCTTGATCGGTTTTGATTCTGTAAAAATGCTCAAATTTATGAAAGGTCAAAAGACTGTTAATCATAATGAATCTTGTTAATGTCGCTTGAGTGAGGGCAAAGTTACATTTTCAAGAAAAAAAAAAAAATTATAGTTATCAAACCATGAGTAAAAACGTACAATTTATAATTATATAATGGATTGTGTACAATGCTGATAATATTTGTCAGCCCATAATATTCAACCCTTTGGCTTAGGTACGTCGTCCATCAGGACGCCCACAGGGAATTCTGAATATCAGTGTGGCACTACTCGATAGCACCAAGAGAAGCATGCCATTAGACGCAGAACTCAGTTCTTCAGGAGTCGGATATCACGACCATGTAATGGAGCCTCCACCTAATCTCCACCGGCTCAATCAAATTGGGAATCGAAATAAACAAAACTCATCATCTTATAATGTGAAGCCTATATTGCGTAGATCAAGAAGTGAACGTAGCGAACACGTGACAGCCGACACTTGTTCCCTAAATGGCTCGGTGGCTGTCTTGGCGGGTAAGAAGGGAGCTAAAGAAAGTTCAATTCTTAGTATTTCAGAATGTGTGGATCCATTTAAAGGAATAATGCTCAAGAAAGGGAAAGCAAGTTCAGTTATTAGTGGTGCTGAGCTTAGAGATAAGCCCAAACAGAAGGGTAGGAAAGTGAAGGGAAGTTCAGTGTTGAGCGATTCAATCTTGAGCAAAGAATCCTCTAACTTCCACAAGGTTAATGAAAAGGGTGACACTAAAATTGAGGACAAGAGTAAAATAGTTGTTGAAAACCCTAAAAACAAGGCCGTGGATGAAAAATCAGTTGCCAGAACTGAAGACAATCCCCATCATGTCAGAAAAGATGTTCCCATTTCAAAACACAACGGTTTTCAAGACTATGATGCACCAAAGAGCAAGTATGTGGTTGGTGCTCCCTTCAAAGGGAAATCGCCTTGTTTGGATTCTTCCGAGGTAGGACCATCTCCATCTGAAGTGGCGGCTGCGATGATGGCCAACAGGAAATATCCATTAGATGACAAACAAAGCTCTGTATTGGATGGTTGGAGCCTGGATGAAAGCGTGGAAGGGCTTAGGTCCAAACTGGAAAGATGGCGTACAAATGTCCCACCATTGCATGATCGCAGTGGCTACTCTTCGAGCAGCTATAGAACACCTGCTAAGCATGCCCGTAGGCACACCGATGGTGGGACTGGTTTGTTTTCCTGCTTTGGAAATATATATGGCTACGAATGTCAATGCGTTTGTGGTAAGCCGCCTGGAAAAAGGGCACAGCGCGCAAGGTTTCATAGCCCATCTTTTGGCACCTCAAGCCGATCTTTTCTTTGATGAAGTCTCAATATATATACTACAGTTAATCAAGAGCTTCCGCTACAATTGATCGGTAGTTCATGTATTGATTTTAAAACCATTGCTGATTTACTTGTTATTTTGAAGTTGCAAGACGTTCACTTAATTTTCGGATGGGTTTCTATAGTAAGGTATATGATTATGATTTCAATTAGTAAGGTATCAAGTTGGTTTGGAAAATGCTTAGCATATCAACGAAAATGAAATCAATGTCATAGTCCACGTACGTCTCTTTTCGTGTAACAGTTTCAATTTTTTACCATAACTAAAGGCTCATAATCTTGGTTCATAAGTTACAAAAGCGAGATAATTAATTGATAGACTCAAAATAGCCAAAACGAGGCAAAAAATACAAGTATACGCAATCATACAGACTTCGTTTCTGAAAATTCTTACTGCAAAAACTCTCTTGGATCGGTCACAAAACCAGTCAATGCTGATGCAGCAGCTGTATATGGAGAAGCAAGATATATCTGTCCTTCTTTGTGACCCATGCGGCCCGGGAAGTTCCGGTTCGTGGTAGACACACAGACCTGTTAATCATCAAAATCATAATAATCAAGTTGGATGGTACAAGTTAAACATGAGATAATTTCATCAGACAATGTAATATATTCCAAGAAAATTTTCGTTATTTTGTCGTACTTCTCTATACTACAGAATGCCAGTATCAAATTTGAATGGCTTTTATGCGTTTCATAGTTAAAAGAGCAAGAACTACAAAATCGGCATCAGATACAGCATATCTATCAAGAAGTAGTTGTTTTCTTTGGTTTTCCCATGAAAACCAACAAATGTTTCTTATTCATCCAGTGTTCTCGGAATTCAAGACTCGAGTAGCAGCTCATGAGTGGCAACACAGAAAAAAAGTATCTTAAGCCACACAGATGCATGAAGGTGATCAAGAAGAAAATTTTGTTCACCGTAGGTTCATTTATGCGTGCGTAAGTGTCTTTGGGACCTCCCAAACAAGCACCACAGCTCGGGCTCGTAGGTGTATCACAACCAGCTTCCTCAAATATCTGGGAGCAAGTCAATCCCCCAGATCCTGGGACCGGAAGGCCGTATAGATCCATCCACACCTAAAACAAATTAAAACTTTTAACTACAAGGAAAATAAGCTTCTGGACATTTTGAAACACGCTGTACATAGCAACAATTATTTAACAACATACCTTTTGTGTTGCTGGAACTAGGAATGTTGGAACTTTTACCTTTTTACCCTGAGGAACAGGATCGAGTTTAATCTCATGGAAATATTAGCAATGGTTCAATACGTTTTGCAGTTGGCATCATGATAAAACCAAAAGAAAAATAAGAATACAACACACCGAAGCCAGAAAAACTTTTGCCGCAGCCATGAAGTCCTCTGTTTTTCCACCAGTACAAGATCCGATATAAACTCTGTCGATTTTCACATCTTTGCACTCTCTGGCTAAAGCACGATTATCGGGAGAATGAGGCTGAGATATCATATAAAACAGGTCAATAGAATTGCATAAAGATCTGAAAAACAATTGAAAAAACAAAATTCAGAAAAGAAAGGCGCAGTGAATGATTACTTAAAGACACAAGCTGCATGAGATTGATGAAAATCAAATTCATATTTTACAAAACTGATACGTTTCAGGCTTTATCAACCGTTCAGATTGAAAGAGGTTAAAGTGACTTCTGAAACTCACCTTAGCCACAACAGGCTCCAACTTTGAGATGTCAAATCTGTATTCGGATAGAAATCTGGAAGAAAAAAATTAATCATCAAATTAGCATGTTACATAGCTTTCCAATTATCCGACATGAGACAAAGTTTCCAAAATATAGTTCAAAACCTGGATCTGTCCGATTGATCAATATACGTTATATGAGGTTTACATACTTCAAATCTAAAAACTCCTTTAGTGAAGCTAAATTTACATTGCCCCTGCTAAATATCTATTGGTTTAAGAAAAATTACATAAATGCTGATATTTTTAATATAAACAACCAAAACATAGTCAAGTGACACAAAAATTTATATCATAATCAGAAGCTCAGTACTTGTCCAGCTGGGACAAATTCTCACAAGAACTGAATGTACCGCCCAATGAAGAAAAAAAGAGTTTTCTTATGCCTCTCATGTGGAAACTGGACAAGTTCTCATGGGAACTGAATGTACCGCTCAATGAAGAAAAAAAGAGTTTTCTTATGCCTCTCATGTGGAAAGCGAGGAAAATTCCAATAGAGATAGTTGTTAAAGTTTGGAAGGATAATTGTTTTCCTATTCCTTTGAAATTGAATTAAGTCATTATGTCATTTGTTCTGTTTTGGTTTACTTCACCTTGTAAGTGAACCAACTGTTGCGCCTGGGAGTATTTTGTTCTATTTTTTGTATTTGGCTTCCATCACTTGTAAATTTTAAATTGAAGATTTGTCGTGTGCTTTAGATTTGTCTTCATGATGCCTATCTAGATATTTTTTTTCTTCTGTAGTCATTTTCTGGCTTGTAAGATTAAGAGCTTGTGGACATAGCTGATCACTGCAGACACCCTTTCTGCCAAATCATGGAACCTCCGGCAGCTTGGTGAGTGCACAATAAATAGGAATATGGATTTGTATATTAAAAAAATTTAAATGAGAACAATCGGGCAGTAGCAAAAAAATAAAAACATAATTGTGAATAAAAAATGTTTCTTGTTATATGTAACAATTTCTAGCACAATTAGAAATTGAAAAGGCTAGGTCAATTTAATGTAACCAACTACTACAATGAATAGGCAGTTTATGAAAGTCATTTTAGAGTAACTTAATTTATTACTTTCTAAACAGCAAAGCAGATATTAAATGGAAACTCGCATAAACATAGAATAGAAAGATACCTTGCTTGTCCATCACTATAAACTGGCTCATAGGGAATAGACGTCTTATCCTGAGATTAGAAAACAAAACTGTATTATTTTCCACGAAGAAAACAAAGAATATCAATTTTTCTAACCTATAAGGGAATAAATAAAACAATTTTGTGTTTTATTAGTTCGAGGAGGCTCAAAGAAAGAGAGATTCTCAACAAATTGTGTGTCTGAGTGTTGCCGAACGATTAATTAATAATCAGTATGCCATACTAACTTGAAGATACTTATACGTGGTGCTATCTGCAGGGACAACACCGTTCTTTCCCCCAGCTTCAACAACCATGTTGCATAGTGTCATCCTTTCTTCCATCTTTAAGAAACAAAACCGAGATTGAAGAACAGATTCATTATCGGAGCAGGAGAGTTAAAATGTCATAAGATGCCAGTGAATAGAGAGATAAACTTACAGTTAAACTCTCAACAGTAGAACCAACAAATTCCATTGCTTTATATGTTGCACCAGACACTGAAATTTCACCAATTATCTACAGAAAATGCCACAACTAGGTGAAATAATGCAAGCCTCCAGTTTCCAAACCATTAGATAAGATGTATTCTTTACATTTAATAACTAATAACAAATGAATTGTTCTCCATCTAACAAATACTTACTTGCAAGATCAAATCTTTTGCAAGCAAATAATCAGGCATCTCTCCATCCAATACAAATCTCAATGTAGGAGGCACCTGCACAGCAATGGTGAATCATACTCCATTCACTCACCTCTCTCCAGGCAAAGAATGATACAAACACAGAAACTCATGCCAACGACAGAAGCATGTCAAATTCTAATCATGATAAAAAGACTAGCTTTAATATAAGAGCAGTAAAGAACCCTGAAAAGCATAGGCAATTTTGATCATGTTTTTCAACACTAGTTGCATTACAAAAAGCCAAAAAAGGTCTCATTTTCATTCATTTTCTAAAAACTCACTTTCACATATTAAGTCTTCCATCTCTAGAAAAAATCATCCTTATGATATTTTTACAATTTTTAATTATATATGTGATACTAAAAAAACAATTCCAGAAAAAAATTTGCATGATTTAGCGCTAAGTAATTTTTTCCTAAAAACAAAACCAAAAATTCATTTCACTCCCAGATTTAATTTTTGAACAGCTGAAAGGCGGACGAAATCCAAATAAACCCTCAAAAAATCTTCTTTTGCAGATTTTGAGCTTCTAGGTTTTTCTCCATGATGTGAGCACAAAAGACCCTACTTCCACAAACCATGTCCGAGGAAAGAAACTGTCAAACCAGATTCTATAAGTGCAAACATTTGCATTTTTTCAACTATATTGATTCTAAGCATACTTCTACGTAATAAAATGGTCAGAGTAAGTCAGACAAGTAACGAAGATCCATAACTAAATACAGCAGAAATACCTTGAGTAGAAGTTTTCCAGTACCAAGTACAAAACCAGCATCTGTATTTCCAATTCCAGTAGAAAATTGACCAAATGCCCCAGCGGTACAGGTATGAGAGTCTGTACCCAGTAAAACCTAAAAGCAAAAACAAAGATAACCACAAACTGTTAGGAAGAGTAATGCAAAAGAACTTACGACTCAAGAAGTTATAAGTAAATGACACCTCTCCAGGTCTGCAGTGACCTTCTTGTGCAAGAGCCACATGGCACACACCTTTGTAATCTGGATTGGCCTGCAATGCCAGTGTCTCAGACATAGACTCTATTATAAAAACATAAAAGGACAGGAAATATTTCATAGGATAATGTAATTGCACCTTAAAGTTTCCAACATCTTTAATGTCATAGAAGTACTTAATATTTTGCTCAGTGCAGAAATCCCTCAGGATATCCACATTCCGATTTGCTCTTTCATCAGCTGTGAATATATAATGATCTGGAATTACTACAATTTTTTCGCGGTCCCAGACCTGAAGTACGGTGTATCGAACAAGGAAAAAACATGAGAATTATTGGTTAAAATTATACATATTAATAAGCACATTGCTTACGCCAAATAATATATTCAATCTTATGAACATACTAGGGGAAAACCAAGGGTGATCAGTGATTGGTGCAAAGCTAGATTGAACTTCAAATAAACGAGAACAAACTCAGAAGAAATCACAGCTTATAAGAAATGGAATTTGCGACTTTTTGGTGAATCATATTATTTTTTGTGCATGCTAATTAGAACTACTGAGAGGTGATACAGAATTATAAATAGTAGCTTTGACCTAGAAATACAAAAGCACAAAAAACTATTTAACGGTACAATACGCACGCAACAAATTAAAAATCTGAATGAAGAGCTGTCATGAAGAAACAAATACAACTCAAAATATTATTGTGGGAGAGATCAGCCTTTTCTCCAAAACCAAATCGGTTGGCTTAAACTCACTCAATTACATAACTCACAAGAAAAATTCACCCTCACCTATCATATTTTCATGTTCAGCTCACAAGAAACATGAAAAATCACATCTAACAATATTGTTCAGATTATGATTTGGACATAGATCAACCCCAAAAGCTAACTCAAGTGGGAAAGTTCTCCAAGTCTATATAATGACCCCACGGAACTTTGTGGAACCATCCGATGTGGGACATCTAAAACACTCCTCTCATGCCCAAGTAACAACTACAAAGAGTGTAGCATCTCAACAGGTGGCTCATAGGGCAGTCCAACAGATAAAGGAGGGTTTGGGTTAAAATAATAGCTTTGACCAACTCAAACACCAAAATCTAGCTCAAGGGGAGAGGGTTGTCCAATCTAGATATATAAGTCCACAAGACTTTATCCAACTTATGCGGCACATCTAACAAATAAACATGTGAAAAAAAAAGAAAATAGCAATAAAAGCTTCGACGAATTCCATATCTGTCACTATTCCACATAATAAAATCCAAACCCAATATGATATTTTTTTATGCCATGACAGCTATAGGATATCAAGCGAACATGATTTCCTCTCGATGTGTTGTTTCCTCAGGTAAGTTCCAAGACTATTAAATTTTTTACATACAAGATGAAAAAGATAAAATGTCATATCTCTGGCACTGTAGATTATCAGGTGGGCTAAAATCAGTGTTCTAAAAATCGGCCTAGGCGGCCGCCTAGACGCCGCCTAGGCGCTAGGCGGAGGCCAGGCGCACCGAAAATGGCCTAATCGGCCGGCCTAGGCGGCGAACCGCCTACTCGGTGCCAGGCGCCGCTGAAAATCCGCCTAGCGACGCCTAATCCCCGCCTAGGCGCTAGGCGCCGGCCTAGCGCCCGACTAACGCCTAGCGAATTTTATAACATTGGCTAAAATGCATTCGAACTTGGCTGGAAATTCTGATCAAAGCCCAATAGGTTCAGGGGAAATTAATTTTTCTATTTTAGTGTCATCTTAGCAAGTAGAAAGCCATGGAACAACAAAAACAAGTTTCAATAATTTTTATGTGCAACACAGGACTAATAGCAGTATTCTGACAAATCACCCAGACTCCTTTTCATATATTCTTGCATGTCCGAAATTACAAAACCAATGTAGGGATCTCTTGGGCGACTTTGATTGTCCTAAGCTAAGAAATGGACCAAAAAAAGTGGAAGTATCTTAACATAGCCTCAAATTCCACTATTTTCAAGGTATATTACTGTTGGCAATAACTCAGATAAGGAAGGCAAAACATTGGAAGATAAGAACATATACTTAGTAATAAAGTAGAAGCACACTACTAAATACCTTCGCATTTTCTCCAAACTCTTTCTTGAAAATCCCAAAAGCACCAGGGCCACAAACATCATGCGTCATCAAAACATCCACATTGACCCACACATTCTCACCGGGGCTCAGCTGCGTTTTCTCCGAAGCTTTTGCCAGTATTTTCTCAGTCATTGTCATCCCAGTCTTGACCTGAAAAGATGCAAAAGTTCACAAAACCAAGCCTTAAAATCCGACAATTCAGAAAGCATCTTATCTTCGCAAGAAGCGTCAAAATTAACTCAAAACTTGCAACTACCGCGCCAGTGGTGGCGGGTTTGCGCTCCGATTGCTGAGGTGCCATCACGGACACAATTGTCTTTGAAGCCCTTTTCTTGGATGATTGAGCAGAAAACGAAAACGAAGGCTGTGAACGGAAAGACAAAATGCCCACATCTTTCTGAGAAACACAGACAAAAATGAGTTGCAAAATGTTAAAATTCTTCAGCAGACTGCAAGAAAGCTGATAAAATGATTGCATTTTTACTCAATTATCGAGGAAGAAAGATATACGATGCATACACAGAAGAAGTAGAGCACCTGATCAACGTGAAATGGGGACCGCGGTGTGATGGTGGAGGAAGTCATCTTCTTTATTGGATTTCCTGCGATTCGTTTGAACTGAGGAGTGGGTGAAGGTGTGGAAGAGTACTACTTGTGTTTTGCCTTCTTTCTTTATTTCTTTTATGTAATTCTTTAATCTTTTTGTTTTCCCTATCTGACCCGAGCTTGTGGCGGACTGGCGGCTACTCACTCGCTGTAAATCTTTCCGTATCAAAAATGACAACGTAGATTGAGCGTGGGCTGGCAACTTGGCGGGCCTCGGAGTTTAATTTTATTGGTTTGGTTAGTATTTAATTTCGGGCCCAAAGCCCACCAAAGACATTTGAAGTTGGCTGGATGGAGCCTGGTTGTGGGTAAGGTCAGTTTACTCAAAGATTGATCCCAAGCCTTAGGCAAGGCTCAGTGGGTTCAGCTTTGGTTGGCTGGTGATCAGTTATCATTTATCTAAATCAATCAAATCGTTTGTAGAGGCTATTTGAAGCTCGATTCAATAAAATTAGTTTGAACTTGTTTACAAGACTGTTGAGTTAAGCGTGTCAGGATAAGAACAGTACTGGGATGGGTGACCTCCTGGGAAGTTCTCGTACGTCAAGCTGCTGACGTTGCGCCGCTTGATCTGGTTGGTCATGTGAGCTGTAAAAATGTGACGTAAGATCTTAACGGGTAATATTATCTCTGCTGGGGATAGGACCGACGGTAGGGGAAGGGTAAGACTGATCTCTAAGGGAATTGAGACAGCACCAGCAGTTAGACACGCACCTCCCCTGACTCATGGGCCTAACAGCCCAACCCTAACGCACATAATAGGTGCACTCTGTGATTCCACATTATAAGGAAATAAAGTTGCACCTTGGCTAACAACTATAGATTTTGGCCTAGTGGTAAACGCTTGATCCTAACAATTGGTATCAAAGCGAGGTCAGGAGTTCGAGTCTCCCAAAAAGCATTTTCTATACTTCTTGGGGGGATTGTTGAGTTAAGCGTGCAAGGGTGAGAACAGTACTGGGATGAGTGATCTCTTGGATGCCACATTATAAGGAAATAAAGTTGCACCTTGGCTAACAACTATAGATTTTGGCCTAGTGGTAAACGCTTGATCCTAACAATTGGTATCAAAGCGAGGTCAGGAGTTCGAGTCTCCCAAAAAGCATTTTCTATACTTCTTGGGGGGATTGTTGAGTTAAGCGTGCAAGGGTGAGAACAGTAATGGGATGAGTGATCTCTTGGGAAGTTCTCGTACGTCAAGCTGCTGACGTTGCGTCACTTGATCTGGTTGGCTATATGGGCTGTAAAAGTGTGATGTCAGATCTTAACTGGTAACTATCTCTGCTGGGGATATGACCGACGGCAGGGGAAGGGTAAGACTGATCTATATGGAAATTAAGACAGCACCAGCAGTTAGACACGCACCTCCCCTGACTCATGGGCCTAACAGCCCAACCCTAACGCACATAATAGGTTGTCTCTGCTTATGACCGACGGTAAGGGAAGGGTAAGACTGATCTCTATGGGAATTGAGACAGCACCAACAGTTAGACACGACACGCCCCTGACTCATGGTCCTAACAGCCCAACCCTAACGCACATAATAGGTGCACTCTGCGCTGCCACATTATAAGGAAATAAAGTTGCACCTTGGCTAACAGCTATAGCTTTTGACCTAGTGGTAAGCGCTTGATCCTAACACTAGGCTAGGTCATATTTCTCTAAGTAGGATGAACAAGTTAGTTAGGAGTGTGTTTGATCTGTCAGACATTAACTCCCTACCAACTTGTGAATCTTGTCTCAAGGAAAAGATGACTAAACAACCCTTCAAGGGCAAGCCTGAACGTACCCAAGGCCTATTGGATTTGATCCATACTGATGTATGTGGTCCGCTTAGTATTGGTACTAAATACGGTCACACATACTTCATCACCTTTACCGACGATCACTCTAGGTATGTGTACTTGTACTTAATGAAGCACAAGTCTGAATCCTTTGAAAGGTTCAAAGAATTCAAGGCTGAAGTAGAAAATCAGCTAGGCAAGAGTATTAAAGCACTTCGATCCGATCGAGGTGGTGAATACTTAAGTGCTGAATTTCAAGACTATCTTAAAGAGAATGAGATTCTCTCGCAGTGGACCCCTCCGGCCACACCACAGCTCAATGGTGTAGCGGAGCGTCGTAATCGAACCTAAGCGTGCAAGGGTGAGAACAGTACTGAGATGGGTGACCTCCTGGGAAGTTCTCATACGTCAAGCTGTTGACGTTGTGGGCTGTAAAAGTGTGATGTCAGATCTTAACGGGTAATACTGTCTCTGCTGGGGATATGACCGACGGTAAGGGAAGGGTAAGACTGATCTCTATGGGAATTGAGACAGCACCAACAGTTAGACACGCACCTCCCCTGACTCATGGGCCTAACAGTCCAACCCTAACGCACATAATATGTGCACTCTGCGCTGCCACATTATAAGGAAATAAAGTTGCACATTGGCTAACAGCTATAGCTTTTGGCCTAATGGTAAACGCTTGATCCTAACCGAGACTCGATACGATAAATGATCAATCTGATGATTTATTATATTCGGCTCGTGACCAATATTTAGATATGTACATTTTAAATATTTGATTTATAAATTTTATACTTTTACTCACATCGGCCATGCAGAAATCTATAAAATTTATTATCACAATAAAACCGTTTGAATAATATTTATTTGTCTACAATATTTTAATTTTTAATTACTCTAATGAATATTTTAATTTATAACTTATATTTATTTACATCGTTTAGGTTCAGGGAGAAATAAAAATCTATCTAAGCGAGTCAATGGCCCTTTGCCGGACGACTGTAGAACTTGACGTTTTTGAACAAAACATAATAATCATTGACATATTAATCCTATTTCACTGTAATTGTCCAATATACATAATTTATATTAACACAAGGAGTCATGGTTTTGTTCTGTGAAAACCAGAAGAAGGCAAGATATATATATCCAGAGAGAGTTAAGGTGTTGATGAAAGAAATTACGCCAGATCTGCAAGCCAAGAAGAAAGAAACCTGGTGAACCGGGGCTTCGCACAGACAGACGTAAACGGGGATGGCCGAGTGAGCTCACACCAAAATATATTCCGACTATCTTTTGATGAGTTCTTAGCTGTTTACTACGTTACCATAAAAAAGGCGCATGAAAAATGCTTTCTACTGCGGCCATTCTTCTTCTCGTGCATTCGACCTGTGCTGTAACAATTGAAGATCTATGCCGCGATTGTCGTTGGCTGCAACAGTTTCGCCATCGAGGTCAAGGTAGATAGATGTCTGATCGATAAGGTTCAGCAGCTACTTGAATTTTCTTCGAAAACATTATATAACGTAATTTTTTGTTTTGGAACTAGCTGGGTAGTATTAAGAAGCGGTTTTGGTTATTTGAAAATATCTGTTTATACTACAACTTGTATGATTTATATTTGAGATATTATGTTTGGATTTTTACTTTATTTTGTTAACGGAATAACATTAATAGTTGATTACTTTACAAGTTTAATAAATATTTTTGAAGGTTTTTAGAAAGGATAAATTGTATTTTCGAGTTTTGAATGGAATTTACAAAATACAAATCATATTTTATCATGCATTTATTTAAAAAAAAATAGTTGCAATTTTTGAATTCCAAAAAAAAAAATAATGGTTTCTTCAAGTCTTCATTTTTATGCATTGATTCAAATTTTTTCTTTTTTATAAATTTTAAAAAAAATTCAAGTTATTATAGTAACAAGATAATTGCTTATAATTTAAGGATACTGTTATTTAATTAATAAAATAAGTTCGGAGGCCATTTTTTTAAATATTGGTAGTTTTGGTGTCACTCACCGAGACCGAGATAATGACACAAACGATGTTAAACAACAATTTAATTGTAAGCACACCAAACCTCGTAATATAGATTAAAACCAGTCTATACATAATCAAAATAAGCGTCCTTTACAACTTGAATCATAAGATTCGTTAGTGAAATAAACAACATGTAATAAGCCTCACCGGCCTCAAAATATGTCTTGCTCCTTCTCTTTAACCAGTTGTTTGTCCTTATCTAGGAGGGAAACGTAAAGGGTGAGTGTTTCGTATAACAGGCGAAGGAATCATTCGAGCATATCAAGTACATATATATATACACGCAAACTTCATTACATAGCTTTAAACATAACAGAAAATACGTAGCACTGATATTTTAGTTTTTAAGCAGAACAAAGATTCCAAAGAATATGACAACCTAAATGGAATCGAATGCTCGAGTTGTGTTCAAAACAAAGCAACATATGATATTATATCATTATTTCAAACAAAAATACATAGTAAAAGCCCATTTATTTGAAAGCCAAAGCTTGTAGTTAGTGTTTCCTCCTTTGATCAGAAATTCACATTCAGCTTGGACAGAACTTGACCATGAAATTTAGTAGAGTTTTGGACTCTAAAATTTCAGCACTCTAACTCAGTATCGATCGGTATACATTTTGTGCTCAATTCCTAGCTTAATGACAATCCTTTTACCGTAATATGGTTGTCCCAATTGCTTGTTGACCAGCTGATGGTATAGCAATTCAAAATTCAAATTCTCGAGCTTGTATTTAATACAAAAATGAGTTTCAATACATGCTAAAAGATACTTTCTTTTGTGCACGCTTTAAAATTTGTATTGAGATCAAATATTTAAATGTCTATGATTGTTCAATTATGAATTAAAATGTCTATTACAATAGTTTTAGAAAAATGAAACGGAAAAGGATAGAAGAGAAAAAGCAAGGAGAAAATAATGATGTTCTTTAAAAAAAAAAAAGAGTTAAAACTTGTTTCAAAATCATTCCTATAAATTTAAAAATCTATAAAAGAATCAATTCAAAGTACTCAAAAGTTATAACTAATTACTTCGGTTTTCCGTTATCTTTTGATATGAAGGATTTGGATCTATATGATTTTGATTGGTCTATCTCAGTTTGGCTAAAGATCGAGCTAAAATTACCTCTTTGATAATAAAAAATAAAATCAAATGAAAAAAATTTAAAATTTTGTAATAGGATAGTCTAACAACAAGCTCCTCGAAGAATTAAATATGAGGTTGGCCTTCTCAAACTATGCTCCCTCGTCTAAAAATCCTTATATACTAGATTTAATGACTTTTATTGACTTTGTTTAATTGATTGACTTTTGTGGAATTGGTAGGAATTGTAGACTTTTATGGAATCTCATTGAGTTATAAAAAGAAAAAAATAGACTCCATTAGACTTTAATAAATTTCTAGAAAGATTTTATGGATTTGCATATAGTTTTATGGATTTATTTGTTAATATAATTATGAATTTTGTAATTTTAACTTTTCCTAATAGTTTGTTTGAACTTATAAAAATATGTATTTTTTCATTTATAATAAATCTTTTATTAACATACTGCGTAAAAGATTCCAAAAAATTAAAATACTAACATTCTGCATCCAATATTAATAAAATATTATTTAATGCGCAAAACCTAATTTTTTAATCAATTCAACACTCTGTTCTTTAATAAATAATAAATCATCAAAGTTCAAAACAAAGCCAATACAAGCTCCGCCTGAGTTGTATATGGAAATGGAGGAGCTGTTTCGGATATTTTGAAGCGTGATTTGAATATAGCAAACACCCTCTAAAGAACGTTCCTCAAAGAAGCATGACGAAACTTGAACAATTCTTTTGGATCTTCGGGATGACGACCTTGGCCAGTGATATTTTAAGTTGATGTCAGATTATTAAATATTTATATTTTTGTTACATATATATATCTGTATATGTATTCATGTGTATATTAATATATTTTATAGCGTATCATTGCATCACATAAGTAACGTGATATTTATATTATTAAAATTACATAATCAGATAAAAATTTAAAAAATCAATTCAATTAATAAAAATTAAATTCATTTGTTAAAATTGAATTACTGTTCCTTCAATGAACAATAAACTTTATGATTTCCTATAATTTCAATAATATTATATACCTGCATTTGTAACTTTATATAATTTCAAATTCAATGTACAAATAAAGATACTAATTTTTAATATTTTACATTTAAAAAAATATCAGTTATTAATTAAAAATATAATGTTATGAAATAAAATTTAACAATGTATTTAACTATTTTGTTCAAGTAATTAAATATTAAATGATAGATATCTTTGTATTATTTATCTTATATTAATTGAATATTAAAATTAATGATATATATTATGGATTAAAATTACAGAAGAAATTTTAAAATTCACAAATTGAAATATTTCGCTTCCTAAAAGTGTGATTTGAATTGTAAAAAAATTGGTTCTTTAGCAATTTAGAAAAGAAGTATTTTTGAATATCTGTTAGACTTTTTAGAGAGTTTCTAAAAGTCAATGTTGAATACCACAAAACTTTTATGGAGTTTATAAAGTCATATTTGAATACCACAAGACTTTCATTGAATTCATAAAAGTTATCGTTAATATCCATAGTTTTCTAAAATCCAACAAAATCTTTAAAAATCATCAATTTTCCATCATTGAATACATACCATTAATATGTTTTAACAAGACAACGCCCCTTGTTTTGACTTCACAACTTTTTTTTCGTTTTTTTTTAACAAGACTACCTCACAACTTGAATCCTAATACATGCACCTACACGGCAAAAGATAAAATGTGGACAATCTAAAAGATTATAAATTTAATAAATTTGTTTTACTTATCTTTTTTTAATATTTTCATCGATTACCCCACATGATCTTATTTCCAAAACCATCTGTCCTCCGTAAAATGCTCTTGCCAAATTTGAAGGATCAATAATATCAGTATTATTTTACAGAAAACTGAGTGCGTTTGGATGCAATTTGCTAAAAAGATATGATAAGCGGTTTAATTTTAAAAGGAAAAATACATGATCCACCAAACTCCTTTTATTAACAGTAACCCATTTTCTTGAATGCATTTAATTTATCCAACTTCATAATCAAGACGTTTATATGTATAATATTGTAGGGATTATTTTACGGAAAACTGTTTCGAGTCAAGTTTATGGTGCACAGGATATGGCATGTGCGCCGTTGACTTAGAAATTAACAAAGAAGTATAAATGATCATAGATAAACTACAAACAATCCACAGATTCCTGCTCTTTAATATTTGTGAACCAGAAAGCAAGAGATCTAGAGAAATTGAGAGAGAGTTAGTAATGGCGGAGGGATTGAAACAACTTGCGAGGGCAGCCTACGACAGAACAAGTGAAGAAGGAAGAAGCCTGGTGAACCAAGCGTTTGCGAAAATAGACACGAGCGGGGATGGCCGGCTAAGCCCCCTTGAGTTCTCGAGAATGTTCGATCCAGGCCTGGAACACCAAAGCATGTTCAGATTATTTGACGTGAATGGAGATGGATCCCTGGATTTCGACGAGTTTTTAGCCATTTACTACTACTTTGTAAAGCTAGGCACGTTTCTAGTCTGCAGTGGGTGCGGATGCCATCTGTTGGGGCCCTTCTTTTCGTGCTCGCTGTGTCTTGGAAAAGGCAACGACACATTCGACCTGTGCTGCGCCTGTCACAGAGGAGGGAGAGTAGCCCACCAGCACTCCATCGAGGATCTGATGGATCACTACTCGTTGATCAAGCTCTTGAGGAGTCGGTCCACTGCCGACGCGCAGAGGTCCCAGCAGACACGCGATGCCGATTCACAAAAATGTGAGGGGATTAAGGTACTGTAAGATTTGTCAAACCACCTTCTGGCTACATACAAGAATTTGCACAGACCCCATTATGACTATATCAATTGAGTTTTGATAATTAGTTTTAGACATTCCTGGATGTAACTCCATCTGTTTTGAGTTTTGGTCTCATAAGTATCCTGAGTCTCTATAAGTTTGGTCCAGTAACCTCTCATCCATCCGACGTATTTCCCCAAAGTCTGTATCGTAAATCTGTTACAAATATAATTACAGAGACAGATGGAAGAGCTCCGAGAGATTGCAAGGGACCAACATCAAGCAGGGTCTACAGGAGATCAGGCTCTGGCACACCAATTCTTTCAATCTCTCGATACCAATGGAGATCGCAAGGTTGATCTCACAGAGTTCTTGGCATTCACACGTCGTGAAGGGTACTCACAGTTCGGCAACCCGAATTTCTTCAGCCATCTTGACAAGAATGGTAATGGTACTCTCGACTTCTGGGAAGTGCTGACGTTGCACTACATTATCAAGAGTCGACGGCCTTTCTGCGACTCGTGCAGCAGCTTCATACCGGGGATGTTCTTTTCATGTGTCGAATGCTTCAAGAAAGGCGAAGCAACGTTCGATCTATGTCGCGACTGTTACAAATCTATGAAATGGAATCACAGTCACGGTGGCTCCCCTACCTTTTTGGACAACTACACATTGCTAAATGCCAATGGCACAAGAAACAATTGATGCATGTACTGGCTATTATGTAATGATTCTGATTTACAGATATTATTATTCTTATTTAAGCTTTATAGAAGATATCTGTTGGTCTCGTTGGTCAATAATCCATATATACATATCATATATCCATTGTCGATGCATCGTTGTCCAAGTAATTTAATGTTCAAATCTCATCGGAAGTACGAACAATTTCATCATATCGAGTTAAGATACAAGCCCAATACAAAGCCCAGCATATATTCAGATCAAGCCCAGGCCCAGTAGACCTACGCCTTCTTCTCCCTTCTACCTATCCGCCAGAATGTTCTGGTTCTCTGTTTTCTGTTAGTTTGTTACAATTGTGTTGGCAAGATTCTTTCACGTTATTCTCATCTTGTAATAGGCTTTATATACCTCATCTGTAATGGTTTATACTTGGAATGAAATTATCCAGTTCTTCCGGTGATTCTACATTTCTTACTGCCTAAATCTATTTCCTAACTTGGTATCAGAGCTCAATGGTTGACGCCAACTCTGATAGCATGAATTCGTCACATATTTTTTCGGTTGCCCACAACCCAGGATTTCTCATGGTCAATCCAACAAATCAAATCCATTCTGTAAAGCTAAGCGATGAGAATTTTCTCCTGTGGCGCCTTCAAGTTCTTGCTGGGATCAGAGGGCTTGGCCTTGAGCCATTCATTATTGAACATCCTGTTATCCCACCTCAAGTGATCTCTGAGAATGGAGCTGTTGAAACCATGAATCCAAATTTCATCACCTGGAACCGACAGGATCAACTTCTCTTCTCCTTTCTCCTAGCTTCAATGAGCGAGAGCGCTCAAAGTCAGATGATTGGATGTCACACATCGTCACAACTCTGGACAAGAGTCTCACAACTCTTTGCTACTCGCTCCAAAGCAAGAGCTATGCAGTACAAACTTCAACTTCAGACACTGAAGAAAGGATGTCTAAGTATGAAAGATTATCTTAGCAGAATGAAAGGATACATTGACATCCTTGCTGCATGCGGTCACAGTATACCTGAAGATGACCAGATTTTATATGTTCTTGGAGGAATTGGAGTGGAATATGACTCAGTGGTCGTTCATGTTACGTCTCGAGTGGACACCCTGAATCTGTCAGAAGTGGGTGCTCTTCTTTTAGCTCATGAAGCAAGAATTGAGGCTTACAATACAACTTGAGATTCCACCACTCCTAGTGTCAATGTCACCACAGTGCATTCTCAAAAGAAAACAGAAAACTCTTCACAATCTGCTAACTTTCAGGTAGGATATATAGGCCGTGGCAGAGGAAGAAATGGACGTGGAGGCAGAAGACCTTGGCACAACAACAGTCGTCCAGTGTGTCAAATCTGTGGCAAACCAGGACATGTAGCAGAAATATGTTATTACAGATTTGATAAGGAATTTACTCCCAGGGCAAATGGAACTTCTCGGTCATCGCAGCAGAATTTTGGTCGAGGAACTGCTTCTTATCAACCATCTGTTTTTACTTCCACCACATCGGAACAGGCGCATGACGAATGGTGGTATCCAGATTCTGGAGCCTCACATGATCTTGGTAACCTCTCCATCTGCTCCGAGTATGCAGGAGGTAATAAGGTTCACATGGGGAATGGAGCAGGTTTGTCTATATCTCACATTGGTGAATCAAATTTCAATACCCATCCCTGCTCTCGACCCACTCTTCTCAAAAACTTACTGTATGTTCCTCTTATACTAAAAATCTAATCAGTGTTAGTAAATTTGCTCATGATAGCTCTGTTTGGACACGTTTTATAAAAATATTTTTATAAAATTATTTTTTAAAAAGCTCTTGCAAAACGTTTTGGAAGTTTTTTTAGAGGTAAGCATGTGTTTGGATAACTATTTTATAAAAATATTTGTAAATTAAAAAACATTAGATAATTATTTTAGAAAATGATTTATAATTAAGAAATAATATTAAAATAATATTTGAATGATTAATCTAACAAAAAAATTTAATTAACCATTCGCATTAAATTTACCTATATTATATTCTAAAAACATTATAAAACATCTTTCACTTGTTCTTCAAAACTAGTTTTTTAAAATATTTTTCAAAAACATTTTATAAAATCTTGTCCAAATACATACTTTAAGTTTTTTAACTTTTAAAATACTAAAAACATTTTTATAAAACGTGTCCAAATGGATCCGAAGTTTACTTTGAAATTTCTTCCCCTAACCAATCATTGTCAACTCACTGGAACTTTCCATCGCCTTTCCTGCCCCTTTACCTCTAAACAAAATGGCGTTGTCGAACGCAAGCATCGACACATTGTTGATACTGGCATCTCTCTATTAGCTCATGCTTCTTTACCTTTCGAATTTTGGGAAGATGCCTTTTCCTCAGCCGTCTACCTCATAAACCGCCTCCCTTCACCATCTCTTCACCACAAAACTCCCTTCTCCTCTCTATACAATCGGGATCATACCTACTCCCATCTTCGAGTTTTCGGTTTTCTATGTTTTCCATGTCTCCGACCCTACAATCAGCATAATCTTGCCTTCCGCTCTGCCCCGTGTACGTTCCTTGGATATAGTGATCATCACAAAGGTTATAAATGCCTCTCCCCCACTGGATGTGTCTACATTTCTCGTCATGTTCAATTCAATGAATCCTCATTTCCTTACGCCAACAAATCTGCCTCACCTCATATCTCTCCATCTACTATGACTTCACCCTCTCTCCTCCCTGTTCTCCCTGCTCTCTCTACAACTCCTCCTACTAATCCTCCTCCTCCTGAACAAACTTTCTCTTCCTCCTCATCTGATAATTCTCCTACTGGACAGCCACCCTCTTCCTCTCCACCACCTGATTCACCACCTGCTCCATCTCCTCCTGTGTCTCATCCAATGACTACTCGGGCTAAAGCTGGTATCTTCAAACCTCGGGTCTATCTCTCTGGTGTAGCACCTCTTCATGAGCCCCTGACAGTCAAGGAAGCTCGTCTTCATGCTCATTGGAGTCAGGCAATGGATGATGAATATAATGCGCTGCTTACTAACAACACCTGGTCTCTTGTGCAGGCTCCTCCTGATGCTCCCATTGTCGGATGTAAGTGGGTTTTCAAACTCAAAACCAACACTGATGGTTCCGTTGCACGGTACAAGGCACGCCTTGTTGCCAAGGGATGTTCTCAAACACATGGTCTTGACTTCACTGAAACTTTTAGTCCCGTTGTCAAGCCATGCACTATTCGGGTTGTTCTCACCCTAGCTGCCTCTAAAGGTTGGTCTATCAAACAGATTGATGTCAACAATGCCTTTTTACATGGTGCTCTTACTGATGTGGTGTACATGCGTCAACCTCCAGGCTTTGAGGTCTCCTCCCCTGGCTCTTCTCTAGGTTTGTCGCCTTCACAAGGCTATCTATGGCCTCAAACAGGCTACCTCGTGCGTGGTTTGATCGTCTTAAACACACTCTTCATACGACAGGGTTTGTCTCTTCCAAAGCCGATGCCTCCCTATTCATCAAGAGTACTGTTTCTTCAGTCCTCTATGTTCTTGTCTATGTGGATGATATTCTTATTATTACATGGTGCTCTTACTGATGTGGTGTACATGCGTCAACCTCCAGGCTTTGAGGTCTCCTCCCCTGGCTCTTCTCTGGTTTGTCGCCTTCACAAGGCTATCTATGGCCTCAAACAGGCTCCTCGTGCGTGGTTTGATCGTCTTAAACACACTCTTCATACGACAGGGTTTGTCTCTTCCAAAGCCGATGCCTCCCTATTCATCAAGAGTACTGTTTCTTCAGTCCTCTATGTTCTTGTCTATGTGGATGATATTCTTATTACAGGCAGTAATGACGTTCAAATCAGGACCTTGATCACGCATCTCCATGCTCAGTTCTCTCTCAAAGATCTTGGTGATGTTTCCTACTTTCTGGGCATCGAAGTTTCTCGGTTATTTGACAGATCTTTGTTCCTCACTCAAATAAAATACACACGAGACCTTCTTCTACGTACTAAGATGGATGGAGCTAAGCCTTTACCCACTCCAATGTTTTCCGGTGTTGCTCTATCTTCTCGAGGCGGTGATACCTTTGAGGATCCCACTCTATATAGAAGCACGGTTGGTGCTCTTCAATATCTTACAATCACACGGCCCGATATTGCCTATAGTGTTAACAAAGTCTGCCAGTTTATGCAACGTCCTCTTCAATCACATTGGAAAGCTGTCAAACGTATCCTCCGGTATCTTCGAGGCACACTTGAGTTTGGTATACACTTGGGCACCTCCCGCCATCTTGACCTCCTTGGATTGCGATGCTGATTGGGGAAGTGACCTGGATGATCGTCGCTCAGTCTCTGGATTTTGTTGGTTTTTTGGTGGATCACCGGTCTCTTGGAGCTCTAAGAAGCAGTCAGTTGTGTCACGATCCAGTACTGAAGCTGAATATCGAAGTCTTGCTAATGCCACAACAGATTTGCTTTGGATCAGATCTCTTCTAACTGAGTTGCATGTTTCTCTTCGGACTGTTCCTCTTCTCTGGTGTGACAACATGAGCGCTATTGCTCTCAGTGCCAACCCTATTCTTCATGCCCGTACCAAACATCTCGAGCTTGATCTTCACTTTGTCCGGGAGAAAGTCATATCTAATATACTTTGTGTTCGGCATGTTCCTTCGGTTGATCAAACTACTGATCTTCTCACTAAGCCTCTCTGTGCTGCTTTGTTTCATCGTCTGCGTAACAAGCTCAGAGTGTCCTGTCATCCCCTGCTGAGCTTGCGGGGGGAAGTTAAGATACAAGCCCAATACAAAGCCCAGCATACAAAATATTTAGATCAAGCCCAGGCCCAGTAGACAGAATCAGCTACGCCTTCTTCTCCCTTCTACCTATATGCCAGAATGTTCTGGTTCTCTGTTTTCTGTTAGTTTGTTACAATTGTGTTGGCAAGATTCTTTCACGTTATTCTCATCTTGTAATAGGCTTTATATACCTCATCTGTAATGGTTTATACTTGGAATGAAATTATCCAGTTCTTCCCGTGATTCTACATTTCTTACTGCCTAAATCTATTTCGTAACTTATCGTCATACAAACAATTTATCATATTATTGTAATCGTAAATAATTATTGTATATGTACTCCGGAAACAAATATAAAAATAGATAATGCTAATATTTATTTGCAATTTCATATACACCAAGAGCAACTCCACCCTACACTAAAATGACGTTTTTTAGGGTTTACTCTCCAATTGGACTGTACTATCTCACCAAATTAGCGTAGCCCCTTGCTCTGCACCATTCATTTCTTTTTTTTTTCATTAATTTTTTATTTTTATTCTCTTTTTATTTTTAAATTATTAAACATATTTGATATAAACTAATTGAAATATTATTAGTTAACTTAATTATTAATTTTACTATTTTTTAATATTTTAATAGATTTTTTATTTAGTTAAATTTTTTATTATACTTTTAAAAATATAAACTATTATGAATAAAGTTGATTACATTATTTTTTAAATATATATTTGAGAATAAATATGAAATGATATAGTTTTATCTAAAATTAAAACACATAATTGAAATATAAATACAACATACTCGAATATTCATACATTGATAACATACTCGAAGTACATATACATAAATAAAATTAAAAAAATAAAGATAACTCAACGAGATAAAACATAGCATAAAACAAATAACTTATATAATCGAAAATAAGATACAAAATATGATGAATATGAATATATAGAAATTAATAAGAATATTCTGAGAATATATTTTGGTATAAGATCTGAAACAATTGAGTTGAAAATGAATGTTATATTTGGTGAAAAAATTACATCATTTTAGTGAGCAGCAATTATATGAAATATAATTATGAGTTGGAGATAGTTTAAATCGTACTCCGACTAAAATGTGGACTGAAAACCGAAAGACATGGACAAGTTTACTAAAAGCATATATGATTTAAGGGAAAACGTAATCCTTTTTAGGAAAATTTGTCATCATCCACTCAGAACAGAATGTAAAATAGTGTATATATTTATAAATAATATTTTTTTTATTTAACGGTTTATCAATAACTCACATAATCCAAAACAATTGAGACGCACTCCATGGACACGTACTGATTATTATTGTATTTCAGTTGATTTTTCATCACTAATATTTCAACATTTAATTGACTTTTATCAGTGGCAATAATTGATTTATTGTATAAACAAATTGTCACTATGTGTATTCACATGTGCTATTTACTATTTTTCGATAAATACATATGAATTAAGTGGAAAAGAAAACCTTCTTAGGAAAATGTGTTTTCATCCACTCATAATCTCTATGTAAAAATTGTAGTTGAATATTTTCTCATCAACTCCACTAGATATTATATATGATAAATACTATTACATATTTATTATTGTTATGAATCCTAATAATTGATTTGTGTTCATATTAAGGATAAAATATTTAAATCTTATTTGGGTAATTTGTAGAAACTAATTGAGAAAAAGTTAAAAATGGCTATCAATAATATTTAAATGTAAATTCTAATCATAAATCATATATAATTGTACTATTAGTTTGGAAACATATTACATTATTTATGTTGTGATTTTCTAAGATATAATAACAAATCTAAATGATTGAAGTGATAGTTCAGTTTGTATTAATTTTTAGTGACACGGCTAAATTAGGAAAATATTTATTTTTAATCACGTCATACATAATATATTAGTCTGACATCACATTGGAGAAATACTAGTTGAATAATTATAGAGCTATCACTGTGAGAATACTGAAAGTCCAAGAGGTATTTACGGTTAGCAATGACCCACATCTGACTCCATCTAGAATTAAATGAACTTGACCCAGTGACACAGACGAGTTGGTAAGACTTTGGGTGATGTGGGAGTAACTTCTCCGGCTTCACTAGTTCGATTCTCGTGTGGAATATATTTCTCACTGAAATATTATGGGGTATGCTCTAGGAGTTAGTCCGTTATATAAGTCATCTCCCCTGAATCCCTTTCTACTTGTGCATATTCTTCGATTTAAAACCTTTATGGGATCAAGAGCTCTGACCTATATAAGGGATTAGCTTATTAATAGACTAACATTTTTAATAGAATTAAATGAACTTGAGTAACTAAGAGTTATCCATAATCAGGGAGTCCCTGGTAAATTACATCGAAAATTAAATTTCTAAATGTGTAAAAATGAAAAGTAACCGCGAGTTGTCCACAGCTAGTGACGCCCACATTGTCTCCAACAAAAATAAATATATATATATATATATATATATGTAAAAGTGAAAGCAACCGATAGTCATCCACAATTAGGGAGTTTACCAATCATATATTAAATTAACTTGAGTACTACATAAAGCCAGAAATGGAAAAAAATTAATTAAATTTATAAATATGTAAAAATCAAAAGTAACTACGAGTTGTCCACAGCCAGTGAGTCCCACATCGCCTCCAACAAAAGAATTAAGTGAACTTGAGTACTGTATAAAGCTAGCCATTGGGGTATATCATAACTAAAGCTACATGTAGTTACCCATTTCGCTTTCCATGTATGTCGTTATACTAACTGTATTTATCTATTTAAATTTGTTTTCCATTTTGCATCGCTTGTGACATTGGTTCTATTCGATTCAATATTATTTCAACAGATAAGAAGGAGGAATTGTTGTTAGCGACTCAAAGATGATCTCAAAGAATATGATGAAACGACCAGGCTTCTTCATATTCTACACAGGCAAATGTAACAGGATTCAGATGGTACGTGGTCTGATTCATTTCTTCACGTTCCCCTCATCTCATTTCTTTTTTTTTTTATTATTATTTGATTGATTAAATTTCTTTATTGACACCTTGAAAATTCGTTTCCTTTTTTTTTTTAGCAAAAATATTTTTCGCATTCTTCGCAACTAACGTGGCATTATTTCTGTGTTGTCCTAACATGTCTTTATGGCATTATCTAACTTTGATGTAATGGTACAATGTCATGTCAATATTCTCGTGTAACGGCTAAATTATTGAAAACTTGAAAATTCATTTTTTTTTTTTTAAAAAAAGTTGATCTTCTTCCCAACCAATGTGGTATTATTTATGTGTTGTCTTGACATGTCTCTTGATAACATTATCTGCTAGGATCGAAAACACAACTCGTAAGTTTGGGGGGTTGAATGTACTAATTTGCTAATTTTTCACGAAAACTGTTTTAAAAAGAATTTACAGTTCTCATCTAACCTCTAAGCTGAGTTACCAGTTTGGAGGATCTAAGTGTAGACTGTTGTCTCGTGTAACAAAAATATTTGTGCGGAAATAACACGAGTCGACATTGAACATGTTGAAATTAAATTGAAAACTGATGCTAAAAGGGTTCAGGATTTGTTTCTGAAAGTTCGGAGCTTAGCTCCGAACTTTAATGTCTTATAGAGGATATTTCTGCCGAGTCTTTAATGTTTGCACTGTTCACGTACATCTTCATTAAATGCTTTCCTCTTTTAGCATACACCCCGTCGTACTCAGTTAAAAACAGATCTCTGGTATATTTGGAATTTGCTAAAATTAGTCTCAAACGATTAAAAAGAGATTTTGAGAAGTCAACACATCAAATCAAATTAATTGATATATACGATACCTTAAAATAATCTGAAATCTTTTTAGCTGAGTTGTCTTCACTCAGCTTGGTTTCGATCTGATCGTTGTGCTGAACTGCTCTAATCTGGTTTGTCCGATCTGGTCTCTCAGCTGATCTGATATCTTAATTCTCGCTCTGAGCTGGTTTATCCTAGCTGATCTGATTCTGTTCTTCCGAGCTGATTTGTCTTTAACCAGCTTAGTTTAAAATCCCTGAGCTGGTTTGTCCTTAACCAGCTTTGCTAACCAGTTTAGCTCCGATCCGATATGAGAAAATAACGCGGTAAGCTCTATTCTGATCTGGTCGATTATTCTCTGAGAGATTGATTAATCTCCTTTTGTCTTCACCAAAACTTAAATTTTCCAACATTATCTAAATGTGATGTAACAGTATCATATCCGTATTTTAAATATCATTACGTCAATATTTTCGATGAAATGACTAAAATTTCAAACTAAACTAAAAGATGCTTGACTATGACAACTTTGATTTCCAAAATGGTAAAACATGCTAAGAGGTTAATTGAAATGTTCTCTTTTTTTTCAAAGTGTGAACGAGGAAGGCAAAGTCAATAAAATTAGTAAAAGTTTTAAAAGTTGCAGTGGACTATCATAGTATCATATATAATTCGATCTTAAATTTTGTAATCCGTATTGATTACATGTAGATTTTCTTAATTTTCTTGTTATTATTTCTATTTTCGCTAAATTGGTAACTGGTACCGATACTTTAATCGAATGAAAAATACTTTCGAGTTTGAAAATATTTTTAAGCGGCCTGATTGACTTGATTAGGATACCTTATATTCTTGTCAAATTTTCTAGTGGAATCCTTCTTTGGAAGACGTAAAAGCGTTACTTCGAACTTACAGAAACAAATCTCTCCTCGCAAGCTGATTTAATTTCAGCATATATTTGCATACACTGATCACTGTTCGATTGAGATCTTTCCGCATATACTTTATATTTCTCAAGATAATAAATTAGATTGAATTGCAGATTCAGTTGTTAAAACAACTGATCTGAAAAATATTTTAAAATGCAAAAGTTTTCAAAGAGTTGATTATACGTTAAGGATAAGTATAATCCTTATTCTCATAAACTACAACTCAACTGAAGATCGAAAACGAAAGAGGAATATAAAGCTATTTGGACCAGTTTTTTAAAAATGTTTTTATAACAGAGTTTTTCAAAAAAAATTTGTAATAATTTGAAAGTTGTTTTAAGGATAATATATGTTTCGAAAACTATTTTATAAAATAATTTTAAACTAAAAAAGTATCTAAACAACGATTTTATAAAAATGATTTATAGTTAAACCATAGTATGAAAAGGACATTCGAACAATTAGTTTAATAACAAAATTTTAATTGCTCGGTACATAAAATTTTACTTATATCATATATTCCTAAAATATCATAAAACACATTTTACTTGTTTTTTAAAAAGTTTATTTCAAAAATAGTTTTCTAAAAATATTTTTCAAAAAAACGTTATACAAAAATCTTATACAAACATATATTCAAATTTTTGAACACTAAAAATACTAAACACGTTTACAAAACGCTTGGTAAACGTAACTAAATCTAATATAAAACTAAGAATAATATCTTAATTTTCATATGTAGCTTTCGTTTTTATTCCCGCAGATCCCGACGGCCTTTATAGCATGCATCCCAAGAGTTCTGCCAAAGAAAGTATATTTGAGAGATCGCTTGTACAACATGTGGTGTGTGATGCCGGAAAACGCTGGGAAATATTGGTATTTTACCAAAGGATGGGAGAGGTTTGTTAAGGATAATGCGTTGAAAGCCGGCGACTGTTTAGTGTTCGATTACTTTGCCAAGGATGTGCTTGATTTCAAGATACTCGGCTCGAATAGGTGTGAAAAAGTAGGGGCTCGGGAAGTATTGTACATTGCTGATGATTCGAGCGAAGACGAGAATCTTGACGACTTGCCAGATGATGTTGGATCAGAGGATGAAGAGGAAGAATGGGATGATGATGATTTTTGTGGTGAACTTGATGATGATTGTTGGGAAGAGGAAGGTCGTGGCTTGTTTATGAAGCAAGAGCCTAAATCCGAGGGAGATGACGATGATCATCATTGTGGTGGGAACTATGACGATGTGACTGTGAAACAACAACCCAAGCATGAGCAAGGTGTTAGCTTTTCTGTGAAGCAAGAATCAAAATCTGAAGTAGACGATGATGTGTGTATGGAAAAGGAGGATGAAGAAGATGATCATAGCTTGTTTGTGAAGAAAGAACCTAAATCCGAAGGAGACAATGATGCTAGTGTTGGGATATTTAAAGAATTGGGTGTTAAAAAAGAGCCTAAGCAAGAAGGAGATGATGATTCTGGTGATGACGTCGAAAATCTTGTTAACCACAATAACGTTGTTTGTGTCAAGATAGAAACTGAGGATGAGGGTGATGACGGTTGCCTTGGCCAGGATCATCTTCATCCTGATGACGAATATGTCGAGAATCATCGATATCATAACAACGACGAGGTCCTAGTGGAAAGTGAGCATCAGCACGAGGGAGATGGGGGTGGTAACGAGGATCTTGGTGATTACGCCGACGATGATGCTCATACTGATATTGAGAATCATGATAACATGATCAGGCGGAACTCACTTCAGATATCAGGAGGGGCTGATATTGAGAATGATGACTATGCCTTTGTTGAGGAAGAACCTCCTTCCGAGGCATATACTGATGATTTTGATCATTACAGTGACGATGACGAGGAAGTTGAGAATGATGCTGATCATGGCGGCTATGACGACGAGGAAACTGATGAAGCTGACCTTATGCTCAGTCAGGGAAACGAGCCTGAAGAATATGCGCAGCAGTCAGCCAACAAAGGCAAGTTATTTCTATGTCCCCACTAACCTATTCTCTATATATAAGTCAACCTGCATAATTACAGTTGCAAAAAAAATAAGTTTAATGCCATGTATATCTGGCACTAATTCTAAAAATTATTTCGAAAAATTTTACTTTTCATATAAAATAGTTTAAACTACAGGTAACGTCTCCTCTCACATTTGAAGTGGATCCCACACAAATTTTCTGTATGATTTGTATGGCGTCCGTTCCAAATGTGAGGGGTATTATCCGTTAGCATCCGAAAAACTCCCCAAAGCACATGCCTAACATGTGAGAAGAAGTCAAGTTTCTGTCAAGTAAATGATCTTATTCTAGCTAGTAAGTAGTGTATCATTTACTCTTATTATGTTTTATCTGCAGTTGGAACTAAGAGAAAAAGACATCGGGCAAGCTTATTTCCCAGATACTATGGCCTGCATATTTTTGAGTTAGGGCTGGCTCGCCGGCCTTCAAATCCGTTCTTCATCACTCATGTTTCCCCAAGGAGAAAGGGTGATCTGGTAAGGCGCATGCGCGCACATGTACACAGAAATACCATCCAGAAGGGTTGCCTAATAGTCTGTCATGTTGCAGTTTATCCCCACAGAGTTGATCACAGATCACCAAATGGACATGCCGAAGCCGGAGATGAGGCTTATCGATCCACATGGGAGGGTTTTTAAAGGGAAGTACAAGAAATGGAAAGACGGGCGGACGCTGTACAGCAAAGGATGGAGAACACTGTGGAAAGTCAACTGCATTTCAGGAGATGATTACTGCATCTGCGAGTTCCATCAAGGGGAAGATGGGAAGCTCTACCTTCAAGTCCATATCATTTATATCAACGGGGGGCCACCCATTCGCACGCCCAAGAGAATTGAAGCCAAAGCTAAATGAGTTGTAGATCGATATTATTATATTGACTGGTGGTGAATTTCTTGATACTCGAATTACATATACATGCATGCATGCTTAATTGGTTTTATATGGATTCTGCATCTATCTGCTGTGTTCCCTTTCGTAGGTGTGGGAGAAGCAGCAGTGTATTTTCATTGAATATCACAGGTGAAGTCATGTTTCTTTTGATTTTTTTTTATAGATGGATGGGGATATCACAAATCTAATCTAATATATCTAATATAAGCGAGCTATGGTCCCTCCCTAGTATCGATCATAAATATATTTTCTTTCCAAATAGAAATAAGTAAAATGAAACAATTGGAATTTTTAGTTTTTATGTTAAGAGTTGTGGGAGAGTCAAGAAGTTATGTGCAATATTTATGTTATTTCTTAGTTGCTAAAGTCTCGGATTTTTTTTTTAAATTCAAGAGATGAACAAATCTAAGTACTGCTTTTGTGAAAGTGCATGAAGAATTTTTCTATATACTATATTCCGTTAATTAATTATATATGATCGAATAAATTAACAAACGAAATATTGATTTCAATGTTGATGATGAAAAATTTCGAAAACCGATTATAGATGTATATATAAATCGACGAAAGATTTACAGGCAAGATTTTGCAATGTAATCTAAAACCCATTACAATTTTCAGAAACCTAAGAGGGAAAAAAAGAAAAACTGACAACATTAATGAATCAAACTAAGACCTTTCCTTCATCTTGTCTCCCCTACAGAGTTGATTATTTTTCTCCAGCGCAACTCTTCCCGCAGCCTTGTAATCAAAGTTGCATGCATGTGATTCTGGGTACCTATGGCTCCCACAGAAAGTGTGCCCACATCGGCAAGCGAATCCCAGCAATCCAACCTTCTTGTTGCAGCATCCACACCTATTCTTCCCACGAATTGTGCAAGAACGCATGGCATCATTCAAATCTTCCAGGACTGAAGATGAGATGTGATTGATCTGATCTGGTTCAGATTCCGTAACCTCAAGTTTTTGGCAGATACCAGGCTCTGAAGTGGCTATCTGATGCTTCAAGTACTCCACGTAGCACTTGGAACAAAGCCCTCGATTCGCCTCGGACCCGAAGAAACCACAGCCGCCGCGACACAGCCGGCCATCAGTTTCTCTCTGGTTATACTGGCAGCGGCCCATGGTGCTGTTGTCTATGGAAGAATCCATTCTTGTGGTTGACTTGTGACGATGTTGTTTCGATTGTTGATGCTTCCTTCTTGTTGCTTTATAATTTCCTCCGGATTTGATTTATGATGAAGAGGGTGTTGGCTTCATGCATATATATATATATATATAGAGGGTGGGTCTTGGATTTCGTTTAGGACTAGGATTTATAATTATCATGAATCATAGTTTGATCTTAATCTGATTGGGCTAATTATAGAAACATTATCTGATGCGATTTTATTTATGGGTCAGGAGATCTTTGATTGAATCTTTGTGTATCAAATTGGAAATTATTTCCATATATATATGTGTTGTAAGATTCGCAATAACCTCCTGATAAGGTACAGATTATGATTTTATTGTTTTACAACTCTCTATTTATGGAATCTATCTTTATATTTCCGCAATTGGCCACCTTTCTCACGTGGCCTCCCGTACACTAGTTTTAGCACCTTCCAGGATATTCCAGATGTGACAAATTTTTTCAATCGAAAATAATTATATTTTCTTATTTTAAAAAATATAGAAATTTATTGGATTCATGTTAATTTCCATCGGGAATCAATATATTCCAATTTTCTCCACGACTGACTTTATTAATGGAAACAAAAAAGTAAAATTGCGATACAAACCCATAACTGAATGCTTCTCCGATCGACCCATTTATTCTTTACGATATTGGCAATTTCTTGAGATGGCCATAAAAAATTTACCCAAATCTATAATTTCAAATTTTTTATCTAAAAAGTAATGATGTCCAGGCAATAGCTCACCCTCCCCAGGCATCACTAACAATTATGCTTGCAAATCAGGGGATAGAAAAGATACACAGAGCTATACATACAAAAGAAATCGTGCCACCTTGTAGCTGTAGGTTATGGCGACTGGAGCAATCGTGGTTCTAGCCAACAGTAAAATGGCGTCTTTCAATATTGATGCAGATGATATGGCTCATGTGATAACATACAAAGGCATCAACCTTTTGAGTTCAGCTTTTCCAGAAGAATTTTATTCAAAAGCCCAGGATTGGCCTTGCCTTTTGTTTCTTTCATAATCTGGAATTGTTGGTAAATATGTCAAAATGTCGAGCAACATAAAACAGTTGAAAAATGCAAAAAAAATCTGAGCAACAATGCTTGGCTTGTACCAGATCTAACGATGAGCATTAGATCATTGTGTAGACCGTCGTAATGAATTTTCAATGAAGGTAGTGCATATAGAACTGGTAGACGATTCAAACCTTTATGCAAGGATAAAATGTAATTTTGGCATTAATCAAACCTGGCCAGCAAAAAATCCTTGTAGCTTAGTTTTACCCCCACGATATTGCTCTAACTGCTTCGGGTTGTCTGCAAGGACCTTTTCCACAATTTTCTCAATCTCAGAGGGATCAGCAATCTGTTATAATAAAAGGAGTATGAAGGTTTCTACTGATTTATCCTGTTTTGCCACAACATATCAACAGTAAGCAAGGATTAGCAGATCATGTGGAATGCAGAAGCCATGCGCCAAACCTTCCAAGTAATTAGTAAGGGTTCGACTAGTTTGATGCCTAAGTTTGTCCTTCTATGAAACACCATGTCTACAATACTCCTACACAAGTTACCAACGAATTATCGGGAGTCCCTGAAAAGCGTGAAACAACTTGCCTGAACTAGATCCTTTTCTTTAATAAGTCCTTCAACAGTTCCTCCCTTTGCCATTAGCTCAAATAATATCTGCACATTTAGTTTAGAATAACTGAGTGACAACTACCAATATGTACGCATTATACAAAAGAAATAATGGAAGGAAAATACACAAATCCATATATTTGGAAGTTAGAAAATAACTAATACTGCCAACTAATGGGAGCATATAACAGTATCACATAATGTTTTGAAAATATTAAAACAATAGGTATAGTGAAGATTAGATACAGTTACCTCTTTGCCAATCTTTCCACTTATGGTTCCACCTTTAATTGAGGCTATAAGCTCGCCCAATTCACGGGGAGTAAGCTTAATGTCAACAATGGACAACTTTTCATTGTTCATATAAGCAGCAACATCCCCCATTATCCAATTAGCAGCAAGTTTTATATCTGCGCCTGTAGCAATAGTTGCATCAAAAAATGCTGCCACCTGTGAAACATTTGTGAAGGCCAATCATGCATCTCATTCCATTTTAATTGTTCTAGAAAAATACATGATTTCAGTTTCAGTTCAAATTATTTTTCTCCTTCGATGTTTAACTTCAATACACAACCTCTATGCAGGATCTCAAAATACCAATGCTTGCGGACCCCAAATTTCCATAAGGAAACAATTGAAGAACAGAACTCACATCAACGTCATTAGTGAGAAACAGAACATCCTGGATACTCAACCCAAGTTTCTCATATCTCCGCCGTTTCAATTCAGGTAGTTCAGGTAAGGAATTACGAATACTATCAACACAATCTTCTGTGAGAGTAACACCTGGAAGATCAGGCTCTGGGAAGTAACGATAATCAGAAAGTCCTTCCTTCTTTCTCATTGTAACCGTTTTCTATCATGTAAAACAAACCAATGGTTTAGAAACCAGCCAACCACTCTTCTAACTTTGTCAACATAAGGAAAAAATAGAACCTGCGCTCCTTCTTCCCAGAGACGAGTTTCCTGTACAATCTGGTCGGCCTGACCTTGACTGTGAAGAAGGGCCTGTCTTGAAATCTCAAAATCAATGGCCCTACTCACAGATGAGAATGAGTTCAAATTCTTTATTTCAACCTGGTTTTCAACAAAAAGATTAATAATTGAGATGAACTATCAACACATAGCGTGGGAAAAAAAATAGCAAAGAAAAAAAGCAAACAACTACATATATCAGTATGGTTTGATACAATGGAGCAAAACAAAAACTAATCAGAAACAAACAAAAGGTCGCAAAGATGTTGATCCTCTTACATTCAAATCTTTAATATACATAAGTTCTTCGTAAATATTGAAAGCGCAGAACCCTTGTCAAAAAAATGAAAGAGTGAGCATCGTTGGGCCAGCTGGATTTCTTGCTTGCTTAAAATCCAGTCAATATTTATGATGCCCCATTCAACATTAAACAGGTTTGGAAATATTGTGTTTCTAGCAGATTTGGGCAAATGGACCATGTAAAAATTAAAAATATTCAGGATACTGTTGTAAAAAATTTCCTATATCTGCAATAAGGTAGAGGAAAAAAGCACAAACTTGCCTTCGTGCCAAACGCTAACTGTCCAATTGGACGAACTGAGATATTGACATCACAACGTAATGATCCTTCCTGCATATTTCCATTACTCACACCAAGATATCTCACTAATCTCTGCAACTCTCCAGCATATTCTGCTGCTTCAATACCTGTTCTCATATCAGGTTCGGACACAATTTCAAGTAACGGAACTCCAGCTCTATTCAGATCAACCTGTATGAGGAAAATGCAAACAACTCCGCCAAGTCATAAACAGCCACGAAGAGAAATCCAATCATTATCTGGACGAAGTTTGACATTGTATACTATGAAACTAACTATATTAAAGTAACTAAAGTGTGCAATTATTACTCTGTAAAGCATTACGTATATCAAACCATACAAATTGAAAAATCATGAACAAGAAATGGCAAATGGCTGGTATAAAGATCTAGAAAAACAAGAATAAAAATAAGAAATAAGAAAAAGGATGACCTTAGATAGAGGGAAATGTAGATACCTGAGAATAGTTTCCATTTCCGGTGTGAAGCAGCTTCCCAGCATCTTCTTCCATATGAACTCTGGTGACGCCAAACTTTCTATGCCCACCACCAAACTCAACAGGAAGATCAACGTCAATATAACCACCAGTTGCAATTGGGACATCAAACTGTGATATCTGGTAGCCTTTTGGAAGATCAGGATAAAAGTATTGTTTCCTGTCAAATTTCGAACTCAAAGAGAGTTTACAATTGAGTGCAAGACCAAGTTTCACAGCACACTTTATAACTTCTGAGTTGAGAACAGGCAAGGCTCCAGGCAACCCCATGCAAACAGGGCAAATACTAGTGTTTGGCTCAGCCCCATATTTATAAGGACAGCCGCAAAAGGCCTTTGTGAGAGTGGAAAGCTGCACGTGAGTCTCTATTCCTATGACTGCCTCGTAGTTCTTTAGTACTTCAAATCTCGTAGATTCCTCTGATGACAAAGCTTTCAATTTAACCTGTTGTCTTTCCTGCGTTGCAGTTTGGCCATGTGCACTTTTTGTACAACAATAAAACGCACCATGTTGTTTACCAAAACACGTGGATGGGTACAGCCGAAAAGAACGTGTTTTCAAGCCCCTGAATAATGTCAACGCCATCTGAATAATTAATCAGCTTTACAAGACTTAACCTCGAGCAATTGCCAAGAATCTGCATATGATATACACATTACATCAAGTTCAAGTTTAAGAATTACATCCTAGAAACTTGTAGCTCGCTGTCATATTTCAGTATGCAATTTCATCGAACATTTCATTTGCATCAATCTTGGCGAAAGCTCACGACAAAATCAAGACGCAGACAGACAGAATATATTTACAGTTCAACATCAACTTCAAGCGATAAAACACACCAAAGTAAAGAAAACATAGAGCATACAATGTAGCAAATACCTTGGGAGGTAGATGTCGTCAGTTCGATGAATGATAGCAACAGCCTTCCAGTGGAGAAATTGGGAGCCGGTAAAGAAAAGGGATTAGATTTTATCAAAATATGAAACCTGAAGTCCAACGAGCCGAGCGGAGCACAGCCATTGGAGTTAAGAGATAACATGCAATGCGGGTCGCTGGATATCAATTACCTTCGTCAGGTGACTATGAATACGATAAAAAGATATTTTTATTACTGCTATTACTGATTTTATTTAAATTAAATAATTGCTTAAGTCTTGAGTTTCGAATTCTATAACAAAAACAAATATATCAATGTTATCCATGAAGAATGTTTTTAGATAAGTTATTGATAACACTAAATGTTCGGCTCGGGATCCTTGATAAAATTTCTCTTAGAAATGATACTAACAGCCCTCCATCTAGGCTCCACCAGACCACTACCAGGTCGGAAGAGCATCTTGCTGACTAGACACGGTATCTCGGGATCTCGTCGCATGGCTAGTATAACATCCCGACCTAAAAACATAATGATTGATGGGTCCGATCCCACATAAGCAACTTGGTCCTCTTGATTAATTCATGATGAATACACTGATAATTATGGAAGAAGCCATCCCTATCCCTACCTACATAGGGTAGGTTAGAGTACATGTCAGGTCCACTTCAATTCATGATTACTCAGACAAACATCCAACCACTTTGCTTACCTATAAATATCCAGGTTGATCCTCCATTTTATTCATTCAGTAACTTCATTTCTTCTCCTCTATACATACTCTTTGCCCCAAAACACTTATTCTAACTTAAGCATCGGAGGGCCTTCATCAGGATACCTCCCGACGCCGTTTGACTGAGTTTTTGTGTTCGCAGGATATTGCAAGTAAAGCACAGTTCGATCTCCCGAGCTAACATTTATTGACCTCCCACCTGACAAATCTCACGTGACGGTAGCTCATTGGATGGGCGAAATTCGGTTACATCAGTTATATATTGTGTAAATATAATACAAGTGAAGTTTTGGTCACATATATAATGCTACTATATTCGTATTAAAATAGGTTTCGTAAAAATAATTTTTAGTAATACACTTATTCTAAGAAAATTCAATTTCTTTGCCGTATAATCTCATTTTATTTATTTTTTTCATTTATTTCAGTTATTTAATCTAATTTTTATCCTTTAATATTAATCTTTCAAACAATATACTCTTATTTAATTATATTGTATCAATATATTTATTTATCTGTTTTAGTTAGTTTATATTTATAAGTGGGAAATATATTTATAAAATTTTAATTACGTAACTGATTAAATGATGCGGATCGACTAATAATAACATTAATATTCAGCTCCGGGAGTTCGAATGAGACCTGCTCTCATGGAATTTCTCTCAACAGATTCTAGGAAAATTGAAATTGAGGAGCCCTAATTTCTTTGAAGAGGAAAAATG
Organism: Dorcoceras hygrometricum; assembly: GCA_001598015.1. NCBI lineage: Eukaryota > Viridiplantae > Streptophyta > Magnoliopsida > Lamiales > Gesneriaceae > Dorcoceras > Dorcoceras hygrometricum. The sequence goes on from KV005644.1 coordinate 244,919, forward strand.
GAGAAACTGCAGCAACAACAATACTGGAGGGCTGGTAGATCACTTCTATCATACAAGAATGCTACCATTGTTGTCTGCTTATTGAACATTATCTCTGCTATTATTTTGCTTCAAGGCTTTCTTTTTCCTTCCCCTTCTACCAGACTTGCCTCTTATAATAAAGGTGTCACCTTTACCCTTTCTCCATTTTCTTTGTCATATTTACTCGTTCTTGCGTGGGTTTTTGCTAGATATGAGATTTAATGTGAGTATGGAATATAGTCAAAACTTTCTAGTTCCACTTCTCGCAAATTCTTCGATAATCTGTAGGTAGGTAAATTCCAACCTCGTGTGCATGCTATTTCTCATTCTGCAGCATGACGATGTATGTGTAATGTAATGTGGACTATTCATGCCGCGTGATCAAGTGCCTCTTGTTGAACCAGCTACTAATCACCAAGTCCTTTGTTACGAATCTGATGGTATCTTTTGAGTTTTATGTTCATTTCTCGAAAACATTTCAATGGTTATCACTCCACCACTTGATCTGTAGGACGTTTAGATTGAACTGAGCTGTCTGGTTGTGATATTATTCCTCATTGTCAGTTATGTGTTTACGGTCATGTATTATCGTAAATCCGTTTTTTGAATGTTTGACTCTATCTCTTGTTATCTTATTTGGGGATCAGTTTCGTGATGTAGCTTTTGGTCGATTTTTGTCACAATTAATGCACACTTTTCCAATGGCCAACAATTGATTAAAATCCTGGTAGTCTAGGGGATCAATATCCAGTTGAACTTTCTAATTTACTAATGGTTCGATGACTTTGAGAAGGATATAGTTTGTTTTTTATATGTTCTTTTGTTGAACTGTGATTTGTTAATTTACTCTATATATCAGCTAGCAAAGAACTTGTGCTGTGCAGGATACCTTCAAAATGAGCCTCCAACCTAATTACCGCAACATGACCACATGATGATTGTCTTTCCACTAAATGTTCTTTGTCCATGTCTATGTAAGACCAATGCAATGAAACCTTATTGTGACTATGACGATTTGATTCTCCATAATAGACATTCTCCTTAATCCCATTTATGATGCATTTGATTTATTTTTGGAATTGATATATCATATCTCCGTGCATTAGTTCATCTGATGTTTCTCTTATAAGTAGCAGTTATTGGAAAACTTTAATATATACTTACTCTTTGAGGTACAGCTCTATTCAGGCATATCAAGGAATCTGAAGAGATACGTCGCTCGATGGTTCCAGTTGATCTTATCAGAAGAGTAAGTATCCATTAACTAGGTTAATTGACGAGCTTCAATTGATGAAGGGACATGCTGCTGTTAAATCTTACCTGTGGAAATAATTTTGACATTCAATTTTCTGGTTAAATAGCATATTAATATTTTAGATGTTCATTTGTCAACGGATCCTAGCAGAAGTGCTGCTTCTGTGTTCTATTTTATTTTTTTATTTCGAGATCCAATTTTTAAGACAAAGTCGGAGAGAGAAGGGATCACCCGCCTGTTACAGGATAAGTTTGGCTTTAGTATAAATAGAAATAGGTGACATGTGATGCTGGAGAAGTGTTCGAGCCAATGTGTATTGCCAAATTGTGAAAGCGATAATTGATGCATTTAACCAAAATTAAGAGAATATTAATTGTTAACCAATGTTATATCTAAATCCGAGATAACAAATATGTAGAATATATTGTAGTACACAAGGGAACTGGAAAGATAACATGCCCTAAACAAGAACAAGATTGACTGGCTTCTGTTTTAAATTTTTCATTTCCTTTTAGGTTAGAGAAATTGGAAAAGATGTGTCTATCGAAACTGAACTAGTGAAGCAGAGAGATGTAAAGCAGACGGCCGCGGAGGACCTAATATCAAGGTTGAATAATTTTCGTTCATATTCAGATGTTGGCAATGTGAAAGGTGATTTCCTATTCATTTTGTGTTATTATATTTCTGAATGCCTGTTCATGCAGTATTTCAATCTCACATCACACATCTAGAAGGTTTTATAAAGACTGTTATATGGTATGTTTCGGTAACTTGGTTCAGTCATTTTTATAGTAAGAATAAATGTATATGACTTAGATGTGGGTTCCCACCTCAGTGTATACGTGACGGAAACTTTATAACATCCTTATCTACCATAATTTTATTTAGAAAATTGAAGGCGTTTATAAAACTGAGTATGAACTCCTAATGATTCATTTGGGCTGTCACGCGTGATCCTTGGGCATTATTAGATATTCTCTGTGAGGACACCAATTAGAACACCAGGAGCTTAGATCTCTGCTGAACAAAGTATTTTGTTTGTGAAATCCCTTTTGAGTCAACTGGATAAACTTAAATATGTACATTTCACCTTTTGAACATGTTGTAGCCATTTTACAATCTTTGAACACAGTGGATCGGTCTTCTGTCTCGACAAAAGTTTCAAATTATAAGGGCCAGTGTGGTACCTGTTCACAGATATATTAAAGAGCTTATGGTTTCGTAAAAGCAGCGAGCTGAAACAGTTTGCTGACCTTGTCTTGCTAAACGGTGAAGGAAAAAAAGGGAAAAAATGTATTAGAAAAATTAAAAATATAAACTTCATATTCCAAATTACATTAAATCGAGTCTCTCTACTGAATTCCAGTGTCCGTGTTTGGCAATAAGGAATGTAACTACTTTCTACCTTACAAGCCAAATGTTTGGTAACATTTACATGTTGGGAATATGCAGCCCTGGAGGAATGGCGTAAGCGTAAGATGGAGCGAGCCAAACAACGTTCGATAGAGCGCTGATTCTTGTTTCCGATTGATTAGCACAATGTATAATTTTCCATGGATATATGTTTCAGTTGGTGATCTCAGCTTCCATGTAGTGAATGATGTTTTTTCCTGGGTACATAATGAACGTGTGTATAACAAACGGAAATTGGAATATGGATTGTAACACGGATTCTGAACAATTATATGAATATTTGTAAGTTCGAAATCATACAAGACTTTTCCTATATATATATATAAAAAGAGGAAATCATACAAGAATTAATTTGAACTTACGAATTTACACAATCTATAATAATATATTGTCAACTTTTTTTTCTTAAGTTGGTACCGTTACTGATTTCCAGAACTCTTGACATAAACTCATAAAGACAACAATGTAAACGGCATTCTTCTATACGACAAACATATCCTACATGTTAATTAAATTTGTTTTGTAATAACTTTGGCTTAACATAACCATTTGGATACGAGCTCTCCAATTAAGTATTCAAAAAATAAATAATGTAGACCACTTTTTTATCGATATTTGCATGTTAATCCAATTAACCTAAAGGCCGACGAAGGGGGGAAAATGAAAGGCCATTTTTCATTAGATACTCTTTATCCTCCCCACAATGATGGCTCTGTTGTCTTAGGGAGCGTTGAAGCTTGCTTCTTCTCCAGAGTTTTCTTGGTCATCAATATGACCTATCTTTAATATGTTATAACTTGATTTTTTTTAAATCTGAAACCATGTCCGAAACTTGGAATCGCTAAATATCATGTAACATCGACATTATATTCAATCGCTAACCTATTAGTTTGAATAGATGTTACAAAGAGCAAAACGTAACGAATCCATTATCATCGATGTTTATATTCATAGTTCATAGTGCTGTCTATATATTTTTTTTCCAAATGCTTCTATATTATAATACAATTGTAGAATTTCATAACTAACTTCACAGTTATAAGTAATTCTTTTTTAACTCATCTATTCAATGTAGTTTCAAATTTTTTACACATTTACTCGTATTTTCAAAAATCCGATATTTAAATAACTTGGAAACTCAGAAATATGATTGTCCATCGCAAACGACTTAAGTAAGAATCATATTAAAGCCAAAAACCTTATTATTCTTGGTTTAAAATAACCCCTAGCAAGTTTCTCCCTGCTATTCTCACACACAACACCAAACGAGCAAAATTCAAACTTCTTGTATTGAAAATGGTTTTCTTCCTCCTCCTCCTAGTGTTACCAGTCCCAATTAATCTTCCTTGACAATCTCTTGAAACGTGTAAACGCCGCAGAAACTCGATGCTTTCCTCCAGGTCCTAGAGGCCTTCCTGTAGTGGGAACCCTGCACCAATTCGACAGCCTGCATCCTCATTTATACTTGCATGAACTTGCGAACAAGTGTGTCCCCTAATGTCGATGCATTTAGCCACAATAGTCATTTCTGCAGCAGAGATGGCCAGACTAGCTTTCAAAACCAATGACTCGCTCTTTCTGGCAGGCACAAACGTATCAGCCGCCAAATGTTATCCTAAATAGGCTTGGACATAAGATTCTCATCGTACAACCAATGATGGCGGGAAGGGAAATACAGCTAATATGCCTCCTCCATCTCTTTAACCTAAAACAGGTCAATTCCTTCCGTGCCATCCGTGAAGACGAGGTTTCTTGCATGATAAAAGAGACAAGAACTAGTTCAGGTCAGGTTATAAACTCATGACTCCGAGGATCGAGAAGATTCCTAAAGACTTGGACCAGTTCTATCAAGAACTTATTAATGATCATTTGAATATGAATCAGCCTGATTCGATGAGAGGTGATATTCTTGATCTGTTGATAAGTTTGAGGGACAACGACTCCGGTATGTGGAGATGCGATTGGGACAACATCAAGGCAGTTCTCATGGTAAGAATCAATCAACGAATCTTTTCCCAATTTTGCCCGTTGGGATGAACGAAGATGATCTTGACACTGAAGCGTTGCCTGGAATTGCCATGCACAAGAAAAATGCTCTTTGCCTTGGGGCCAAAAACTAAACTTACAAAGGTTTGGCTTAGATAATGGATTAATAATCTGTCTTAGTTGAGTTCCCAAAGTTCATGTGGGAATCTTCCTTTTCACCCAGCCCTCGTTTATTTCATGTTCACCCTTAGAGCAATACCGACTTTGCATCCAAATGTTCTCACATATGAGGACCAACGACCCCGCGATATGATTCAATTAGAATTTTGGAATTGCAAAATGAATCTGTTATTCAATATTGTAGCTGTAACCACTGATCCACGTCGTACTTTCTCAATGAACTACTTGCTACATAACCGACATCGAGCAACAAAGGCATGGAAATAATCTCCCCCATGCAGCAAGTTGAAAAGAATTTTAAAATACATATATAGGGGACAAGGTAAAGAAAATACAGACATAACGAGAATAGAAAAGCCACGTGAAAAATAGAGGGAAACACAAACGGACGAATGAAAATGAAAATGACAAAACAGAAACATTTCTTTTCATTGAACCGGCCACAAGAACTTTTACTTTTGCAGGAAAAACCATCAATATTCACACAGGCTACTTTTTCTGTACAATATAAAATCTAGAATCTAATACAAAGATTACAGAACAAGGCATTTGGATAATGTATTTGCGTCCACACCACGTACAGCTGGGAAAATAGTAGAGCAGAATATCCACATTGCCCACCAGATAAATATCAATGAAGGATTCTAATACTTAAAGATGTCACACGTCTGTGGTTAAGGTGCCGGGGAAGATTTACAACGGAAATGGACTTCATTCAAATCTGCACAAACCAAATGCATTGCATTAGAGCCAGAAAAATGAATGTCATATCATATGAAGTTTTGATAACAGGCTTCCCAAACGTATGAAATTTCTGGATATGTATCAGTATCTTGAAACACGGTCTGCCAACTAAAATTGCAGGTTCAACATACGAATCGTCCCAAGAAAGATAACAAAGAAGGTGATAGTTCAAGTGCATCGCAATCGAGAAAAATGTGCGATGCACATATAGCCAATGGCAGAGGAACACCTTCCTGGGTTTGATTTTAAGTAGTAAATCATACTAATGTGTTATGGCCCTTTGAAACGGATCGAGCAATGGGGCGCTGAACGGGTTGATCGTTCAGTTCTGAGATTTGTTTATAGGTTTTTCTGCCTTGTCTACCTATTTTCTGTAATTGAGGCTCGTTCTTCGTGAGAACCTCCGATCTCCTAATTTAGTAGTATATTTTTGAGAAGTTGAATATTTTATTCCTTCAACCAGTCAACCTATAAATACAAGAGGGACAATCAATTACTTAGCAAGAATCATGAGACAGTTATTTTTCAGAAAAAAGGAAAGACATCAATCCCTAAAAAGTTGCTCCTTATTTTCTGAACTTTCCATGCGTGAACCTTTGATACAGCACATCCTTGATTTTAGCAGCTTTATTCTTGTTTGGTTTTGATTGTGTTGCATGACTTACGTCCCTAACATAATGATATCATAATACAACATAACACTTGATATACATGGTTCGAACTTCAATGTACACATTCGGTCATTCACCACATAATGCCCTAGAGGGCTATAACATTTATTAATCACTCTTAATCGACAATACAATCATCATCTTTATGTAGCTAAAAAAACTTCAAGGTGAACCTAAAACATCTATATCACACAACTAGCAGATGAACGATAAGCATGCTAGTGCTACATGAGAAAATATGAAGCAAATCCTCACTGCAATCAGTTAACAAAGGCAAAAGTTAAATTTTACCTAGGCATGTGATAAAAAAAGCTGCTTCAAAAATCTTCAAAGTTTAACCAACTCAGCCAGATATCTAATTACAGAGAGCAAGCTTCCCCGTCAATTCATCAGCCACCCCATAATCAAGGCTTATCTCTCTCAAGGGAGGGATATTCTCCATGGCAAACACCATAAGGTGAGGAAAAGACAAATTATTGTGATCATATAGCACAAACTGCACCATTGCATTAGGACTTGAACTGTGGCTCATATAACATGCCACATTCCTCATTCTTGATACATCCATAGCAAAATCTAAGGGGGGTATGGATGGATATGCTGGACGAACATAATCAGAAAAAATTTGTGATAAATCTCCCCATTCAGCCCATCTATCACCAAATCGACTAGGATGTATTAAACTATCACCATTCATTGTGAAAATCTGAACCTGGTCTTGTGTGAGCACAACTCCAGCATACTCACAAATGAAAGAGCCAGCCTGAATCAAGTCAAGCGACCTTACCCCCCAACCAGTCTCCCTAGACCGAAATACTTCTAATCTATACTTAATCCCTTTTTGGGTAACACGATTCCGGCAAGTGGGCGGACACCTACAGTGTGGCCCACACTCAAAAATCAATGGTTTTCCCCTCACTAAAATGCCACTCCGGTCATATGCAAACTCACCCCCATTTTTCATTGCACAAAAGCAATTATCAGAACATCCCTCATGGCATTGGCATCCGGTTTGACTACCAGTATTATACACAAAAGAAGGGAAAATCGTTGTGCTAAGGTACTCATAATAGAGGGGATCGTTATCCTCATCAACATCATTAAAGAAAAACACAGGAAACTTCTCCTTTTTCATTGATAAATCAAGAGTGACATAGCCATTTGGTCGAGCATCCAAAGGATTTTTCCTCAAACTCTTCGCAAGCTTCATTACCGCACTTCCCATTTCCACCTGATTCTCAATCCTAACAAGCTTAAACTTAAAGACACCAAAACCAGACTTCCCCACATCAAACCATGTCTCCACTATTCGATACAAGCCATCATAAACATAAACTTTATCAGTAGCACCACCTTCATATTTAAAACCACGGATTACCCGTACCTCGATTCCATAATTCATGCTCCTCTCCAATGCCAAATTTCCCTGTTCTAATCTCTGATGCTGAATCTGCCTGTGCTTGTTGTCCTGCCCACCATGCCCAGTGTAAATTATCACATCCCCCGAGTCCTCATCATCTTCGTACCCTCCGGAAACAATTACACTCGTTGCAATAGGCTCTCCATTCGAGCTCCGGCTAGCTGGAACATAGTCAATCCCGGCCTGCACCTGCCCATGCAATCCAACAATACACAACTCCATCCTGAAAAAGAATACATCCCCAATTGAAACACCCGGGAGATCGCCCACGATTCTCTTATCCCGATTCAACCACAACCCGTAGTCTCTCAACAACGCCGCCGCCTTCAAGTCCCCTCTCGCCTTCCTAAAACCCAACAAATCACGATGCTTCTCATCCTCGGCGACTATAAACACGCGCAGGGAGTCGAACAACATCCGGTTCTTCCTTATCACGTCACGGTGGTAGCACAAGTCCTCGGGTTTAATGTCCGTTACACGAACCAGCTCAGACGAGCGCGGCGGGAATTTCCTAGCTCTGCCACGTGGCGTGAGCTCGACATTTGTAAGCTGGTCATCCGGGTTTTCAACAGGGACTATGGCCATTGGATTCTCATCAGAATCTGGGACTGAAACATCTTTGTATTTCTCCATGCGTTGAGCAAAAGCGGAGCGGAAAAGGTCGGAAATACGGTCATATTCGGAGTACACGTCCGACTCCGGCGGAGAAGGGGTGGGGAGTGAGGCGGGTGAGGGACTGATGGGCACTTGGAGAGGTGGCGGAGGTCCATCAAGGGGTTCAAGTTTTGGTATAACGGTGGTGTTAGAGGAGGTGGGAAGAGAGAGATACAGATTCAGATCTTGAGTCGGCGCTACACTATTAGAGCCCATTTATTCAGATTTACAGATCTTTTTCTGTTCTGAGTGTGAGCACTGTGATCGTCGCTGCGCTGAGAGGAGGAGTGACGAATTGATGACGATTATAGTCCGTCCGCCGGTACACCTTGGCCGGTGGGGTAGCACAGGAAATGCTATTTTACCAAGGTACCGTTTGGTCCGTGGATTGCAACTGCATCTACGATTTTTAACAGGTATCGTTTGGTTAATTTTAAGATAAGTTGATTCGTGGGATACAAATGACTGACTTTCACTAGTTGACATGGATATCGTTTGGTTAGCAAAAAAATACACTAATAATACAAAGGAACATAAATAATAAATAATATATGAATAAACGAAAAAATATAGAGATACTTATTATTTTTTATTGGTTGATTGGAAATTTAGAATGAAAAGACTATCAAGAATAAAAAACTGTTCCAATATGTTGATCATCCAAAATTCCAGATATAAAATATAACAAATAATCAAATCATATCACAACATAATCGATTGTACAATTTCGAAAATTATACATGAACATGAATTTAAATTAAGGAAGACTAACCTCTGACTGCTTTTTTAATATTTATGTGTACCATCAAGTTGTAGAAGCCACAACTTACAGCACGATCCTTCTAATCGACAACAGTGTCTGGGCACTCCAAACACAAGTTTAGAAATATAAATTTTTCTACGTTAGTTTCAACACATGAAAACGTAAAGAGAGCTAGAGAGATTATTGTGTCTCACACGACTTGATTGAAGAAGGACTCATACTTATAGTAGAAGAATGAGCCTTCAAATCCCAAAACGATTCTAGATTTTGAAATCTATTTTAAAAAATTGAGATCACGAGATAGAAACCATCGTAGAGTTATCTAACAAATTTGTTATATATATATATATATATATATGATAGGATCGAAAAACTGGTATCGTAAGATCTCTCACAATCTCGGGAACCAATTCATGAATCAAAAATTTTAGATAACGTGCTTTTGTTTAAAAAAAACGATTTGAAAAACAGTACGCCAAGCATATCGCGTCTAAGCTGAATCGACACAGAGCAGCGCTGCGTGCTGGAACAGATCATGCGCGATCTGAACGATGAAAAACTAACTTTACGTGAGCTGCAATAGCTCAAGTTCTTGAATTCTATGAGCATCGAGAAGTATATCAGATCTGATATAAAAACAAAGCGAAAAACATCTGAATATACTCTCTGAAAATTGAAAGTTGGTTTAAATATGTGATGCAAGTATGAATGAAGAAAACTGTAAATTGAAAACTGTGACTCATCTGTTTGTTTATGTAAGTTCGGAGCTGACTCCTACGATCTCCCGTTTTTCCACTGAAAGGATGCAATTAAATAGTTTAATTGCATCTAGACTAATTAAATGTAATTTATTAATTAAAGAGTTTAATTATTTATTCAATTTATTGGAGCTTCTAATTATGGGTCCATAGTCCCCAGTACGCCTTCCTATTTAGTGACAGGTTAGAATTTAGAAATCACATGTGGAGTTGGAAAAAAGTTTTCATTATTTCAAGGGCTTAGTGTTAGATATGAGATATTGATGATCATTTAAATTACGATTATGAGATAATCATATATTTGAATGCTTATGATAATATCCAAATAAATATTTTGTAATTTTAAATATTGAAATATATACTGGATATTATTGATATCTGGAATATTAAGTATGATTCTAATATCAATTTGAAATTTGGATATGATTAAGGATTTGAGAAATTTTGAATATTTGAAAGATATTTAACATTTGGTTTTGAACAATGTTTATTTTATTCTTAGTTTCCGTGGAAATTTGATTTCTATTTAAATGTTGCATAAAAAATTTTATTCAATTTCTTTTGATAATAATGAGATTACTATTTTAAGAAATGAGCGTATTATTTGTACTGCAATGATATAAAATGGATTATATGTGTTAAGACCAAATGAACTAAAACTGCTCGATACTGAAATATTCAAAGTAGAACATCCGAAACATAAAAGGCAAAAGACTTCTCATGAAGATAAAATATATCTTTGGCACATGAGGTTAGGACATATTTCCTTAGATAGATTAACACACTTGTAAATGATGGTCCTTTAGGGGATTTAAACGTTGATACTCTTACAGCCTGTGAATCTTGTGTAGAAGAAAAAATGACTAAGAGATCTTTCTATGCAAAGGGTAATAGGGCTAAAGAACCACTAGAGCTTTTACATTCTGATGTATGTGGGCCCATGACTACACAAGCTAGAGGTGGTTATGCGTACTTCGTCACATTTACTGATGATTACTCAAGCTATGGTTATGTTTATCTTATGCATAGAAAATCATAGACTTTTGGAAAGTTTAAAGGAATTTTATGCAGAAGCCGAAAGGCAGCTAGGAAAAACTTTGAAATGTATTCGATCTGATCGAGGCGGTGAGGTTATCGATACTGAATTCAAAGATTATTGCTAGAACATGGTATTTTGTACCAACGCGTTTCACCTGGTATCCATCAGCAAAATGGTATTGCTGAAAGGAGAAATCGTAATTTGCTTGATATGGTAAGGTCCATGATGAGCTACTCATGACTGCTCCTCTCATTTTGGGGTTATGCAATAGAGATGATCGCCTACCTTTTGAATGTTGTATCGTCTAAGTCAATCCAAAAGACACCTTTACAGTTGTGGAGTGGGAGAAAACCTAATTTATCTCATTTTCGCATATGGGGGTGCCCAACACATGTTCTGGAAGGAAAGACTAGAAAATTGCATCCACGTTCACAAGTATGCTTGTTCGTGGGATACGCCGAGGGGACAAGATGAGGTTGGTTTTATGATCCTCAAGATAAGAAGGTAATTGTTTCAATAAATGCCATCTTTCTTGAAGATAATTACATGACCGATTTTAACCTTGAAGTAAGATAATATTCGAGGAGTTACTCAATGATGAGATCATCCCACATTCAACTAAAGTTCTTAAAGAAACCATTCATGATACCACTTAATCAAATCAAGATGTCATGCCACCTCGACGAAGTGGGAGAGTGGTAAGACATCTCCGCTATCGTCAAGGTGAAGATGCAAATGTTGCTATCACTGATGGCGTGGATGATGATCCGTTGTCATTTAAACATGCAATGGAAGATCGTGATAAATATAAGTGGACTAGAAGCTATGAACCAAGAAATAGAGTCAATGGACTTCACCGCTATCGTCAAGGTGAAGATGCAAATGTTGCTATCACTGATGGCGTGGATGATGATCCGTTGTCATTTAAACATGCAATGGAAGATCGTGATAAATATAAGTGGCTAGAAGCTATGAACCAAGAAATAGAGTCAATGGACTTCAATTCTGTTTGGGTTCTTTTAGATCCACCACAAGAGGTTAGCCCTATTGGGCGTAAATGGATTTATAAGAGAAAGAGAGGTGTAGATGAGAAAGTGGAGACTTTCAAAGCAAGATTGGTTGCAAAGAGTAGTTATACCCAAAAAGAGGGGGTCGACTATGATGAGACTTTCTCACCTGTAGCCATGCTTAAATCTATCCGAATCTTAATTTCAATTGCTGCTCATTTTGATTATGAGATATGGCATATGGATGTCAAGACAGCCTTTTTTAATGGCCATCTAAACGAGAAAATCTACATGTAACAGCCAGAGGGTTTCATAGCTAAAGGCCAAGAGCAAAAGGTTTGCAAGTTGCTTAGATCCATTTATGGACTCAAGCAAGCATCTAGGTCATGGAATCATAGATTTGATGAAACAATCAAATCCTATGGTTTTGACCAAAATGTTGATGAGCCTTGTGTATACAAGCACATCAAAGATGGTAAAGTGGTGTTCATAGTGCTTTACGTAAATGACATTATGCTAATTGGAAATTATGTGGAAACATAGTCTACTGTAAAGGGTTAGCTAGCCAAGTATTTCCAAGTGAAAGATTTGGGAGAAGCAAATTATGTTCTTGGAATTCAAATCATACGAGAATGTCTCAAGCAACTTATATTGATAATGTTATTGCGTTACAAAATGCAAGACTCCAGGAAGGGTTAACTACCAACCCGACATGGAGTCGTACTCTCCAAGGAAAAGTGTCCTAAGACACCGCAAGAAGTTGAGGACATGAGACGTGTTCCCTATACATCTGCAGTAGGTAGCCTTATGTACACGATGTTGTGCACTAGACCAGACATCTGTTATGCAGTAGGGATAGTTAGCCGTTTTCAGTCAAATCCTGTTATGGATCATTGGATCGCAGTAAAGAACATTCTCACGTATCTTCGGAGAACGAGATATTATATGCTTGTCTATTCGGGTGATGACCTTAAGTAGACGGATACACTGATTCTGATTTCCAGTCAGACAGAGATACTCGTAAATCGATATCTAGATCGCTGTTTACTCTTGGTGGCGGAGCTATATCCTGGAGAAGCATCAAGCAATCCAGTACAGCTGATTCGACCATGGAGGCTGAATTTTTACATAGCCGCTAATGTTAAATTAAGTTCGTGATAAAATTAATTAAAATATGAGATATTTAATTAAAGTATCACAAATGTAGCCCATGAACATTATGGATGTACTGTCTTATTCGGACCGTCGATATGAGATATCTAAATGGGGACTGAACCGATTAATGTAGGACTTGAACTGACATTTCATAATAAATTCCGTTACTTTTATGAAAGTCAAATTAAATTATAGAGATGATCATATATGTAAAATCTTAATCCTGAAGTGATTATAGACTCATGTTCATTTCAATGTAAAATTTTAATTTACTTGTTTAAGTTTGCAATAACGTATTCTCAATACTTGTATTTTAGATTTGCATTTAAAATGAATGGTTGAGAATATAAATTTACAGACATGGAATCCATTCCTTTTTGCGAGAAGTAGAAAGACGATTCTCTCATTTATTAATTCTAGAACTAAGCGTGGACCCAACTAATTTATAATTGTATTATAAATTGAACCACTCACTAGTGAATTAATGATGAATGAGGATAAGAGGTAATTGAAGAGGGAAACGGAAAATCCTTATCTTCAATTATGAATTGTCTATAGATGATTAATCCATATGTAATGATTAAATCAATGGACTGCTCTTTTTGAAGTAAGCAATTCCATAACAATGTTGTGTGCATGTAAACCGAGATTCAGAATTGTTCTACGCATGTCTAAATTGGAGCGTAACTATCGATAGATCAGATCGGAACAGAACAAATAAGAACAGAGCTCACAGAACATAACAGAGTAGCTTAGATAAGTGCATACCAGGTACGAAGAGCATATCAGACTAGAACCAGAACATTTGAGTAGAATAAAGTAGTTCAGATGAAGAGGAGCACGTAGTTCAGTGATTGGATCAGGTGTGAGCTTCGCATCAGATCAGTACAGACTACCAATTTGGACGAGACTATACCCTAGTTTGGGTGAGGTTGTATTCCAGTTTGGCGATGTATTCCAGTTCGGGCGAGGCTTGTATTCGAGTTTGTGTCCAATATTATGAGGTATCAAAATCCTTGCGTGCTGATTTATTTTTGCATTCATGCTTTCTAAATTGTTTAAAGCTTTCAATTTTCAGGGAGTACTTCGGGTTCTTTTCTCATGGTTCTTCGACCAGACACGATGTACTCTCGATGCTCAAGACCTTTCAAGAACATGAGCTATTGCAATTCCAAACTAATTTCAGATCACGGCCGATAATGCGTGTTATTTCGTTTAAACTGCTTCTAAAACGCGTACTGTCCTACTCCGTGCTGTCCCACTGCTCTGATCCAGTGCACGGACCCCAAAATTTCCAACATAATGTAAAATGTTTTTTTTTTTCCCCACACAGTGTTTGAATATATGCAAATTATTTTTTTTGTATGGAAAAATTCCCATCATAATTTTAAATATATGTAGCTGTTGTATTCGAAAAGTAAAAGGTGTAACACATTTTGTCAAATAAAAAATTCTTTATCTATTTAACTAAATATACATTGATTGTTTTCGGAAAATAGAGGAATGTGTAATCACAGATTTAAGAACTTTGTGTACAGCAATCCAAGCTAGGCAAATTTTAAGATTATCTAAGACTATAAAGTTATTAATATTAATGTTGCTTGCAAGTGGTGCGTGCGTATACGTAAAACTCTTTATGATTATTTTTAGAATGATATGATAAATTAAATATTGAAAAAATGAGATAAAGATAAGGCCTTTGTAATTTTATAAATAAAAAAAATGTATAAAATGTTATAACTATATAAATACCGATTTCTAAATTTCATGAAGTTAATACTATTATATAAATGAGGATATAAGCACACTTTTCACGTGGGTCTCAAAATATTAATTGTAAATTAGTTAGTATATGTTATTACTTTAGTTTATAGTTTGATGACCACTTATGATTATCATCTTCGTCACTAATATTATTATTATCATTTATTTTGAATAATCACACTACCTTACTTTATTTTTTTCCGCACATATAGTTGATAAATGGATTTTTTAAAAATTAAATTAATTAAAAAAATAAATTACTATTTTTTTAAAAAAAACAAATTAAAAGGAAATGACATTTTGAAAATACGTGGCGTTGAAGCGTCGCTACTGCTCTGCTTGTAGATTTTTGCAGTATTATTTCAAAAATTATTTATAGAATAAGTCCTGTAAGAAACGATTAAATTATAAGTTGGCTTAAAAACCCTGATATTCTCTTGCGGTCGATGGATAAAAGTGACTAGATTTTAAATTACATATCTTGCGCCAAGTTATTGAAATTCGTCTCGCTTCCTTTCCGCAGCCAATAAGTTGTGATGGGAAATAACATATGCTCGAAAAAATTATGCTATGCTGCACAATAATGCACATGATTTTGGTCAATAAAGTATTACAATTGTAAATTTTACCTTTGTATTTGGTTTGCGTAGTCTATCTCAGTTCTTTTCAATGTGCCGCTTGGTAAAATAAGCTCCTGGACAACTATGAACTTGGTTGGATCTGAAAGTAATAACTAACTTTAGGGGTGGGGTTAGCATGACCCTACGATATTTAACCCAGACCTTAAACTCTAGAAAACATAAGTTGTAGTATCCAAAAAAAAAAAAAGTATCGAATGTAAACAATGAACGAACGAGTCAAATGTAGACTATAATTTGGTGTTTATAAGAATGGGAGCGGGTGTTTACCGTATCGGGATAGGAATCCAATTGGGAATATTTTCTTACTGTAGTTATTTGTTACTAATACATGCTGATTCGTATCATATTTCCAAGTTTGATGCCAATAGTTGATAGGGTAGGGTAGGGTTTGCGAAAGGGCTCGACTACTTTACCGAGTTGCCCTGACCAACCATCGGCTAGGTCTAGCCGAACATTAGACAAGTTTGGAACATTGTTCGAATGTATGACAGTTCGGAAATGATGTTTAAGGCCCAGGATGATCAAACCAGTATATAATGATGGAGTGAATCCATGTCTATTGTAAAAACACCAAGTCTTGTAGTACATGACAACAACATGTCTATTATATAGTAAAATCATTTAACAATTTGAATAAAAGAATGTGGAAACAGAATAATGTTAACTAATATTAACCACCAGTGAACATGTCTTGTTATTCTTTTTTCACATATTCAACATTTTAATGGAGTTTTACTTACGGATAAGCATGACATTCTCGATTACAGTCAGATTTCCTTCATTTTGAGTGTATGGTTGAGTACATCACAATATTGTTAGAAAAGACGTACTTATTGATTCCGTGATCTATATAATACACTTTAAGAAACATGTCCAGATCATATCTTTAAATACCAATAATTTAAAAGAACATGTATCTGTAAATAACAATCCTTTAATAACATGTCATGTTCATATCTATAAATAAGGATCACGTTATATGATAATCAATAGCACATCATTTCTTTCTCATTATATATGTAACAACATATATATGTTACATATTTCTGCGGTAAAACATCACATGCATATATAAGTTTAACTGAGGAAAACTATTATATCCACGCGAGACATCACGAAAAAATACCACTTATTACAAGAATGTGAACAATCTTTCAATGTATACATTTAGCCTGAGCTAATACTAACTTTTCTTCCTCAAGTCGTGAGTAACGAGGGGTGTAGGTTCTCGGATGTTATGAAAGAATTCTTGACTTTCCCTCTTTTACTTAAGGTCTCATAAATATTTATTGACGGTGCAACTGAGCAACAAAGAGTAACCAGCTTCCTTACTAAAAGCACAATCAACCCACCCTCGATGTTCATAATATCAAAACCAAATCGGACGAGTGGAGTGAAAGATTAAAAAACTTCGTACTACCTGAATCATCACATGTAGTATGGACTCCCCATGAAGGAAACTTAATGGGCTCAAATGAAAACTAGGTCTAATGACACAATGATCTAGTTTTCAAAAACTATACCCTAACACAAACGCAAAGCTCACATATCCACTCAGCTTTAGACAAAATTCTAGATAACATCAATTTATTTCGACGTCATATTTATAATTTTTGGAATATACACGCGGGCCATGCAGCTAGCTAAGCTAGAAAAAACTTGGTAGCAAATAATTACTTTCAGACATAAACAGATGAAAACTCACCGAAAGACAAATCATTATAATAATAAGATTATAAGTTTAGCAATCAATGGTAAAATTAGATGAGATCGTGAGCTGTTAATGCATAGCCTGGAGTCCACTACGGCCTGCCTTTGCTCATCGACCTAAATTGCGCTTTGTTGAACCCTCTTTCCTTTCCAAGTCAAAGTCAATCTTTTTCATCGAAACCCAAAGACCCAATATTGCGAGAAGATATTTATGTGTACCCTACAAGTATATATATATATATATATATATA
>KV005644.1:263346-341228 GCA_001598015.1 Dorcoceras hygrometricum
CGTTGCGCATAGTTAACGCTTTTAGGTACTTCAAAGTTACTTTTCTATCCATCCGTACACAATCCATATATATATATATATATATATATACTTAAACTTAGAAAACCTAGTTGGCGAAAAAAGTTATTATTCTTAGGTTTCCAATTATGTATATTATTTGTGGAAAATTGTAATTTCAAAGCATAATTTTCTCTTTACAATTGGTGTAATATGTTTGTCGAATTCTAATTTTAATCCAACATATTTTTTTACAATATCGGTCTTTCCTGAAACTAATTAAAAAATTACGTAAAAAAATAATGGTACACATTCAAAACTCAACTTCAATGTTACTGTTAAAACAAATTTAGTTAAGCTTTGATAACAAAATGGATGCGTTTAGAACTAATATAGAATATAAAATCAGTGATACTATTCAGAAAACAGAGTAGAGAAAAGTTTGAGCGTATCATTTGATCAGAACAAAACAGAAAGAAAGCTTGAATTGATCAAAACATAACTTTACTTCGAGATTGATTGAGAGCTGGAGAGTGAGGCTTATAGCATATCAGATGAGCGAATCAGAGCAGATTAGATAAGCTTCATAAAATAGAACAGTGAACATCAATAGATTGGATTAAAACAAATAACACGCTTTTAACAATCAAAATAGCATTTATGAATGGAAGGACAAGTAATAATAAGTATATTGGTAGAGTTGTTGAAATACAAAAATTGTCCTACAGAGGGAAAAGAAGAAGCATTTAATTCTTTAGTATGGAGTAGAATGCAATTAATTTATATTTAATGTAAAAATATAAAGGTGATTCAGTGGCTGAGAGTACTATTCGAATGTATTATCATTAGATCGCAAGTTTATAAATAACAGAGGAGAAAAGGAGAACAAGATCTTCCTTTTGACGAAATTTATCTTTGGGTTTCTAAGATTCACATATTCAATAACCTCCGTGCTCACACTTTGAGTGTATACATTCACATTTGTTGAATGAACTCATACTTAACTAGCATAGATTATCGTATTAGCTTGAGAGATTGTGTTTATTGTAAATTAATAGAGCATATTCTTTTAGGTGTGAGTATACTAGGAGTTCAGATTAGATACGAGCTGAACTGAATATGTTTACTTAAATCGTATAATCAGATCAAAGTCTTCCAATGAAAATCCTTTTAAATTAAGAATGAGACACATAAAAGCTTGCTTCGAACTTACATAAATAAATTATTATCCTTATTTTTTAATTTATAATATTTTTGTTCATTGATTGATCAAGCCGTCTTCTGCATAATTTACTTTAAAGCTTGAAAAATCAGCAATAACTGACCTTTGATACGTAATTACCGTGGTAAAAATGAAGTACATGTTTTCGTACCCTCTTTATGATTATTTATCAATTAGTGCATGTATAATTTCCTAATTAAAAGCGATGGCAGTGTTACACCTGTCTCCTAATGACGTATTAAATTTACAATTAAACGATAAAGGTGCCGATGACATAATTCGGGTACATTAATTAAAATAAATTTACTTGAACATATCTGCTTAAGAAATAAGCAAATCCAAGACATGTTATATAGCCATTGGGTCCGTAGACATTTTCATGAGTAAAAAATTGCCACTCACATAATTTTAATTGGATTTTATTATGACAACCCTTCGAGGAATTATGCTTTCCTAGTGTCTAAATCTTAGGTTATACGTGGCCCTATTTTATCAAGAGCGTGTTTCATTTTCGGAGATATACTCGAGAACTTAAGTAAGTTGAGGGATTAAATTGTATTTTATTAGTAATATCTCTAAATAAATTTTGATTTTCGTTAAACTGTTATCGTTATTCAAGTAAACTTTCCAGAGTTGGCATTTTATTGTAGGAGATGCTATATTATATGCTTACGTCAAATTAGAAAAAATATTAAAATAATTTGTATATATTTTCATATGTCTCCATATCCCACATGCAACCTGAGAGATTTTTCAGTGAAGTGAATGAGCTAGGGTTTAGGAGTATAAGGGTAATCACTAATCACCTATTTAAAAAATAAAAAATGGTTTAAACATCTGATCCTAACTAAAAATACTTGTGACTCCCATAACTCTTTGTAGCATGCATGAATATAAATGTACCCGAGCCAGCTTGGGATCCAAATTTCAATAAACTGAGGATCAATAGTTCATAATTGTTATATAAACCATTGAACAATTTGTATTACAATATGTGTTGCCACAATGCACAAAAAAGAAAAAAAAAAAGAAGTGAATTAAGACCACTTTACTAAAATTGGACTGGTAATATATAATATTTTGGTGTTCGATCATTAGCTTATAAAAAATATATATATTGGCTACTAGAAGATATTGGTTACGTGATAATGACACCAACCAAGTACAAGCTACCGGAATTCCCAATATAAATATGCAGCAAACAAGAGTATCCCATCATGTCTGGGAATTTTGAGGACAAACTAACTTAGCTTTTGCATTTTATAAGCTCTAATACTATTTTTGGAGTGAATTTATGGCACAGAACATGGGATGGGGAGCGGTTGGAGAAGGGTGGAAGAAGGGGCCTTGGACTGCAGAAGAAGATAGATTGCTCATGGAGTATGTCAAGTTGCATGGTGAAGGCAGATGGAACAATGTGGCAAGGCTTGTAGGTACGTACGAATACACCGTTGTCGCTCGACGATCGATGTTTCTACGGCAAATATATATAGAATTATTCTAACAAACATGTTCATCGAGTTATTAAAAGTATATGATGATTATTGTCTTACTGTTAAATCACTATTATGATTCTATGTGGGTAATTTGTTTGGACAGGATTGAAGAGAAATGGGAAAAGTTGTAGACTAAGATGGGTGAATTATTTGAGGCCAGACCTCAAGAGGGGACAGATAACCCCACATGAGGAAAGTATAATTCTCGAGCTCCATGCAAGATGGGGCAACAGGTACTCATTTAGTTACTCGAGGACAAAATCTATTTTTGTTTCAACTTTTCATCTACTGCGTTTATCATATATGCGTTGTTAATTTGTACACATATAGGTGGTCAACCATTGCTAGGAGCTTGCCGGGAAGAACAGACAATGAAATAAAAAACTACTGGAGGACACATTTCAAGAAACAGGGGAAACCCTCTTCCATAACCCTGGAAAAATCGAGCGCGCACGTGCTCAGGAGGCAACAACTCCAACAACAACAACAACGACATCAACAGGACCAAATAGACATGAATGTGATTATGTCATTCATGTTGAATGACGAAGGTGAATATAATGTGCCCATTCTCAATCAATCCGTGCAAGAAATATCATATCCAAGTGGAGGAGTGCTGGAAGAGCAAGGCCTACTTCATTCCATGGTCTCTGGCTATAGTTCCATGCCGGAGGCCTCCACTGAAGATATGGCAATATGGGATGGTGGTTTGTGGAACTTGGATGATAGATATCATCAATGGAGCTAATCTATCTCCTGGCTTCACGACCACTCTTTTCGGGTTATTACTCATTTTAAATCCACATAATTAAGCCAAATAATTTTCGATGAATTTTTATGGGAAAATATGTAAGTTTTATACTTCAAATCATAGTTGCCTGCTTTATTGGCAGTACTTGAGGGAACCCAAAAAGGTTCCCATCTTGAAAATCATGATTCTTGATCTTTTATTTTCTATGTTCCAAATTTCCCAGATAATAACCTGTATCTTTTTCAGACATCTTGATTATGTGTACCCTTATTTTGTTTCTGATCTAATAGTATTACAAACTATTAATATGATTTGCACTTCTCATCGAGTCCAAGTGATGATATCTACAAAAAAGCGGTATATACAAAATATTTTCCTTGAAGGTACTCTTTAAAACAAATGATATGATAAAACGATTTCATTTTCATTTTCCTAATCTGGAAAGTAATTGATAATGACATGGACACGTATTAATTGAATCTAAATGTTGGAATTTGAATTTACAATCTTATAAAAGAAGACCAAAATCAAAACGAACAGAAACTATAATTCAAGCATTTTTAGAAACAAATTCATGAATTTGAACTATAATTCACTTCTTCAAGTAATTGATTCTAAAACATCTAAATATATTTCAAGCTCGAGCACAAGAAGCTCACCGAATTAGAAGCTCTACGATCCGATTGAATTCCTATTCTATTATAATATATCCTCCAAACTCATCCTGTATATGAGCAAACCACCAACAATCTCGATATGATCCCCCTTGTGTCTGTATATGAGCAAACCACCAACAATCTCGATATGATCCCCCTTGTGCACACAACGTGAAAGTTTGCTAATTCGTTCCGCTCCCAAGGAAGAACAAATACATACTTTGAGAATAGCGTGACCCTGCTGCTCACATGCTATAGTGGCATGACGGATTTTGCGTTTACCCAATTTACATTTCTGAGGAGATTTGCTGGATGCAATGTATCTGTAAAGGGAAGTTCTTCAGACGCCATATCCCACTCCCCATTCCACACACCAACCACACACTTTTCTTCCTCATGAGACTCAGAGTAATCTACTGCAAACCATCTGAAAGGAAGTACCAATAGATCGATTCAATTGATCTTGCAACGAGGCAAAATGTGAAATATATATTCTAAAAGAATCTAGGAAAGACACAAGCGTACCTCATAGTTTCTGTTTCCTTTAGTTTCTTCAACAAGTGATCATTCCACTGCAGACAAATTCTAGGCAATCCTATCCACATGATAACTAATGTAGTGAAGGTCTTCCATCTCGACATGCATCCTGAAATCAGGATTTAGTTTCCGCATACCTTCCGTGTTGAAGGAAGTTGCAACTTTCCATCAGATCAGACTTCTGTCTCATTTCTCTCCAGAATCAGTATCGCAACTTGCCATGAATTTCCCGCATCAGCAGGTCTGAGTTGTCAACGACAATCTTGCTTGCATGCACAATGTAACTGCATAACTCATGCTTCGGAGCAGGCCTTAATGATTTTAATTCTACAAGAGGATTGGTGATTACCGATGTACTGCATATCTCTTTGGCAGGCTGGACATGCTTCCACCAGAAATCAGACAATGCCATTTTCAATATATCCCAATATTCCTCATTGCGATACAACCTAAACAAACTACTGCCATGAACTGTCCAAACATACATGTCCATCCAATCTCGGTCCAGTATTTCCATAAGACCTTGAGCTTGGGGGATATAATAAAGTGGTACTCGTTTCCATGGGTAGGCACGGGTCATATCACCACCAAAAAATGGACATTTGATTTCAAGAACCCCGTGTGAAGGCAATCCATAAATATAGCTATCAACAACCCCATCAGGAGAAGCTGCAAGCCAATTATCTTCAGGGTTCTTTTTCCCATGGACCTGGAATTCAGGAAACGATATCGGATTTCCGGTTATTAACTTGTACCTTTCGAGAGCTTCCTCTTCCTTTATATTGCTCCAACATGTAGCTAAGTTACCAGAAAATGGTTCGATTAACCCAAGCTTCTCTAGCCACAACTTGATTCGTCCGCGAGGCCAGAAACCGACAGCCATGCCAAAAGTACTCGCTGTCAATTTATGTTTTCTCAAGTGTTGCCAATTCTTGAACCAATGCTGAAGCCCGCTGTCCTGAAGGATAGGGTGATTATCATCAGATAGGATTCCAGGAATGCGACCAATCTGATTGCCACTGTACCTTCTGGTGCTTAAATAGAATGGAGAAACTGCAGCCTTCTTCAAGCTCTTGTAGTGCTTGTTACATAAAAAATATCCACCATGAGAAATAGGAACATGCAACTTCTTCACTGCACAAGATTCATGTTGAAAGGACCATAAACCATGTGTAGCTAAAAAGTAGAGGTAAAATTGGTAATATCAGTACTAATGTTACAGTAAGAGTAGATTTAGCACGACTGGTCGCAATATTCAAACTTTCTATGGTGTACAAAGTTCTCTATCAAATCATTTGACTTTTATGGACAAGAAATATTGGAAGTCTCATGACCATAGAACAGAGGAATATGCCTGTGCAACCACCGAAATCATATGCCACAATTTCTCAGTAAGTTAGTAAAATATCTTAAAAATTGAAATACTTGAGGCCTGATCTGTTCTTAATAAGTCAATGGAGAAAAATAAAAGCCATTTTTATTGGCTAACCTTCTTGAGGATGAATGCCCAGATCTCTGCATACAATAGCCCATGAAATTTGTACATACAATGCTTTTTTCACTCATGTAGTTAAAACATAATAATGAAAAAGTACACTGTCCTAAAAACTGAAATAATTTGAGAATGAAAACAGTTGAAACCACAGAATAACATACTTATTCAAAAAATAATAATAAAAGTAAATGTCAAAGAAATAACAGAATCACGATGACGATTTCCTATATCAAGAGAAAATTGTACATCAAAAACAGCAATTTCAGTGACATGGATGGATATCTCAAAAAATTTAACATTTTAAACAACAAAGATTCCGGTGAGCAAAAATCTTACTCAAATGGGCACCGACATGAAACCAAGTAGCTTAGACTAGCTAAATTCTCCAAAACGATGCTGCAAAAGATTTAAAATAAAATTACTTTCATCGTATATATATGACAAAATATATGGAATTAAAATTAACCAGTTTGACACCTGAAGCACGTCTAATGATATTTTATATGAATCAAACGCCAATTTAGTGAGCCTTAGATAGAATCATCGAGCCCATTTTGTGGTGTCCCACAATCAATCACACATATCTTCTTTCAAAACCTGTTTTTCTTAGCATCAGATCACTTCTTCAACCTTACGCATTCTAACATATCCAAGAAACCTCATATAAATTGCACTTGCCACTTCGACATTGAGCCGAAGTAAATGAGAATATTGATAACAGACAAGGACAATTAAAATTAAACTAAAATTACATAGAAAGAATAGAAGTAGCATTTGTCTATTTCACTGAAAGTTATTCTTCCCCCAACTTTGATATCTTGTACCCAGTTAGTCCTTTTCAATAATTTACAATGGCATCGTATCGGTAACCTCTCACATTTAGAGTACCAATCCCTTCTGAAACAAAAGAGCGCTTATTCCAGAGATTCAACATAAAACGAAATCAAAATTCATTTTTTTTTGTTTTAGATAATTAAAGTTTGACATTCCAAAATTAAGTTACTACTTCACAAGCCTACTCCGCACCATTCCCCATATTAATTCACCACTAGACTAAAGAAACCCATCAAAAACTTTCAAAAGAGATAAGAAAAACACACTCATGGCTCATAACTGCATAATCCGAAGCTGAATCTCCTCTCTCCCTAACCTCCCTGATAATGATATAAAAAAAAATACGAAATCTAAGAACATGTAGAACAAGTACAGAGGAAGTAAAGATGATATTTTGCATGATAGTGCAAAAATCGAAAAATGAACCAAAAAAGAAGAACTTCGACTTACGTTTATCATCATAGAACCTGGAATCAGCAAGTTTTGGAGCGAGTTTGGTGTGGGGTTTAAGAGAGCAAAACGGCTCCACGAGTGCTCTCCCCTCAACCTATTCCGAATTTTTGAAACTTTATGCCATTTTGCCCCAAAGTCGCTTCTTGATAAATAACACTTACGACGTACATTCAGGCCCGGCCCACAATAATTGAGCTTCTCGTAGTCGCCATCTCGGTTATACTTGGGCCGGACCAGGCTCAGTTCGTCTACCCTCCCAACGCTTTTATGAAACCAAAAAAAAAAAAAACAATTGAAATTTTTTTATATCGATATTTAAAATACAAGAATACAAATTGATATTAGTAAAAAATATGGTTTTATAATAATTAAAGTACTTTGAATTTTCATCACTGCTTGCTTTTAATTTTGTGAATTAGAGAATGGAAATGTAAGCACAGTGTAGATAGGCAGAAAGAGCCCCACATAAATATTCTTTACTGATAATAAATTTATGAAAAACAAGTAACTAAGGAGATGCTTGGGTTTTAAAAAAAAAACGGAAATGTGGGAAACTTCATTGTTATATTATTGTAATGGTGCATCCAATTTACTCACATTTCAAAAAAAATAAAAATTACCACATTTGGATGCAATATTATATATCTGTTCTAAATAATGATAAATCATCAAATTTCTTCATCAAGTAATATGTGGTCTAAAATTACCTTCTTTTAAAGTTTAAACCACAAAAAAAATAAAAACAAAAGAAAAGAAATTTGGGCCAAAACAAAAGCTTACAAATGAATAAAGCGCTTTTTTGTGACTCTGTGGCTGGAAAGAGAAGAAAACGAGAGTGTTATCGAATGGGAGTTACTTTGGGAAGCTCATACGTGTCGTCCCTCGCCGTTCGCCGAAATTCCTCCACTCTTTTCTCCCCAGAGGTGAAGTTTACTGAGACCTGATTATTCTTCAGCATTATTTGGTATTTTGATTTTCTCCTTTTCTTTAATCCCTTTTGATACAATTTTTTTGTTATTGATTGCTAGATCCATTTTTATAATCCCTGCTTAAAAAACAAGTGGTTTTTTAAACGAGATGAATGGTACGTTGATTGAAAACGAGCTACTTCAACCTTCACTTGACTATGGCTTGTTTAGTTTGCATGTTTGCATACGTCGTTTATCATCAATAACATTTGTGTGAAATAATTCAAACCCCGCATTGTGCATGGTCCTTAACAGGGATCTCTCGTGTAGCATATGGGAAGGATTGAAGTAATTTGGCAACCATTTTAGAATCTTACTTGGCCTATGTATGATATGAATTTTCCTTGTTGACATGGTGACGTTTTCAGTTTTTCTAAATGAACATGTCCAGGTGCTACTTTCGATTCGACGTCCAGCAAAGAGAAGTAGAGGTCGAATAGATTATTCCACATTTAGTACTGAACAGAGTACCATTAAATATACTTCTAAGCAGTCGCTCAACAGTGACCATTTCTATGATGTTGTTCTTCTGAAACTTTGGAGGCTGAATAAGAGATTTGTCTCTCGAAGGGTTTTCTTTGTGCATAAGCCTGAAAGCTTTTCTTGGTGGAGAAAACTTATTAATGGTATCCAGAAAGTAATACAGTACAAGGACAGGCTTAGCAATCCTGCTTCATTCATTTCTATCCACATTATCGTTGGAGTGATGCTTTATATGACATTTAGTGCTGCTGTCACCAAAACACCTTCCTGTAAGCTTGACTTATACTTGGGATTTTTGGAGCGACTTATTATCTCCCGTTGACCCATTACTTAGCTTCACATCATATGTAGGGGCCCTAAGTGAAGAAAACCTTATTTTCTTGGAGGCTTGGAGAACAATTGACCGTGCCTATATTGATAAAAGTTTCAATGGGCAAAGTTGGTTTAGGTACAGAGAAAACGCTCTTCGCAATGAACCTATGAACACAAGAGAAGAGACATGTAAGTTTCTTATCATGTAGCTTTGGAAAATGAACTTATCTATTTTAATAGCTATTTCTGACCTATGAGAAATGATTGGTTTAATATTTATTTCTACTTTATCAACTGATGTGCGTAAAACAGGATCGAGAACTTTTTTGGGATAATGTCATAGAATGTTGATGGTAAAAGACTTGACAGATACATTGGTACAACTGGTTTTTCCTTCCAGAAGGGCTCATAATCGTAACAAGAGCCCCTTCAATCTGCACCAATGTCCATAGATAACTAATATAGAAATAGAGCAGACATTCTACAAAACTTAATGTACCGACGCTTAGCTTCTGTTAGCTAACTTCGTTCATTGGCTGTACACTTCTAGGAACAAGATTATTACACAGGATTTAGAAGATATTAGAATATATTATGGATGTGGACATTATGTGTGAGACCACAGCAGCACGGGGATCTTTTATCAAAACATTTGCACACAAATCTCACTCAAATTTGAATTAGAAGGATATGGAGCACATTCACATCTCATTTTTCTTTTCATTTCCTCTTGTTTTTTTCTGGAAGACATGTGCCATTCTAAATTTCTGCGCAGGTGTGAAATATACGTTGACTGAGGGAATTCCACATCCCATACTTGTTCCTTGAGAAATGTTTTGAGGAAGTTTGACCAGAAGTTCGAACTGGTCACTTCCATTCTTTTGCTGTAGTTTTATTTTGGAAAGTGATAATTGACCACATTGATTCGTTATCTTACTCAACATTTTGTAAGTTCTAAAATTAGGGAATATCTTTCAATTGTTCAAATGTTTTGCATTTTACCCTGCACCATGCCTCTAATTGTTTGCATGGTTGCTCAACCATTTGGTTCATAATACAAATAAAATTTTGTACAAATCCGCCACGCAACTATCATAATTTAATTGGGGCTTCTTGGAAGAGAGTATTTTCTATTTGAGCTGGTTGGCTGCCCGCTAGAGATTGTAAGAAATTAGAAGAGTGGGGGAATGAAAAAGAAAGTTTTAATTCTTGGAGACTTGCTTTCTTTTCTACATGGATAGAACTCGAAGCCTCAACGTTTGGTACAGTTGTTGGCTGGTAGAAATCCCCATGCATGAATTGAGGGGCCAGATTCCTGTAAATTTGGTTATCGTGCACATCTTTGTGCTTCAATAGTTAATGTGGGTTTAATGCACTTTTCAAGATTGCATGTGTCAGAAATCAGGTATTGATGTGTCTTTCAGAACAGCACGTATATTAGATATTTCTATTACATTTTTGGCATTAAAGGTGCAATCTTTAATTCTCCATCCGCTGTTCTAATCTTTGCTTTATATGATTGTAGATGCTGCTATAAGGAAGATGGTTGCCACTCTAGATGACCCTTTCACCCGGTTCTTGGAGCCTAAAAAATTGAAGAGTCTGAGGGTACTGGCTTTTGTACTGATATTATGCAGTGCTTTATTCTGCTTGTAGAGAATCCATTCTGCGATGTTCATACATTAGTCATTTTGAATCATTTGTTGCATGTAAAACTTATTGATATGTCCTTTGAAGGCAGTCTGGAACAAAAAATACTCTTACTGGAGTTGGGCTTTCAATTGGTTACCCTAAAGAAAAAGATAAATCAAGTTCTGGACTTGTGGTTGTTTCTGCTGCACCTGGAGGTCCAGCAAACAGGGCTGGAATTTTATCTGGAGATTTGATTGTTGCAATTGATGATAAAACTACTGAGAGCATGGAAATATATGATGCGGCTGAGCGCTTGCAGTGAGTTTCTTCTATGATGACCCTGCAATTGATGATCAAATCCAAATTTTTTTAAACTTGTGAAGTTTGAAATCATATTTGTTAATTTGTAAGTTGACGTTTTATTTCGCCACATAGATAACACCCTTTCAGTTCCTTTATCTTACATGGCATTTATGCCTATTTTCCCAGGTAACCCAAGATTTCATGAGCAAAATCCATTCTAGATTAGTATGTTAAGTAGAAGATGACAATTTGGAATTTGACATCTTCATAAATGATATTTTTCTGTAAAACCTCGAGAAATTAAGCTGATAGTGACGAAGTTTTGCTCAAAAGTATCATGCTATGAGTGGCATCTGTAGTTGGCCATCTCTAGCTTTTTAAGCTCATTGGACAGACACACAGAGAAGCAGAATTTCAATGCTCGTAAATATGGTAGTCGTTGATTAATTTCTTTTTCTCTTTCAAAATTTATAAACTATATTTTTGTTGTTACTTTCATGATTAGATACGATGTATGATGTGTATGCTCTTGTGTATTGCTCATGTTCAAATATGATACATGATATGTATTCTTGTGATTAGGCTTTGCTAAATTGACCAGGTACGACTGAATTTTAAATATGGATTTAACAGGGGACCTGAAGGAAGTGGAGTGGAATTAATCATACGTCATGGTTCTGAGACAAGGCACCTATCCTTAATGTATGTACATATTTATCTGTATAAAAGTTGCTTCTCATAACCTTTTGAGTTACTTTTGAATTTACAGGAACGAATTCCTCCCCCCACCCCCTGTATGTAAAACTTGAAATGGACTCCTGTCTGGTTAAGCATAAATTTCTTTATGAATTTTATACATTTCAAATTGAACACTGTAGTTAAATATTATTACATATATTTTTTTAATCTGTTTTTCTGTATTTTAAAATTGTTACAAACCCTTAGCTTCTGCTTTCAGACGAGAGAGAGTTTTACTTAATCCAGTGAAGTCGCAAGTCTGTAAAACTGGTTTGGGGGATGATGGTCCTCTAGTTGGATATATCAAGTTAACGTCATTCAACCAAAATGCTTCTGGTGCGTATTGTTACTGAAGACGAATCTTATTTGTCTATTTGTGTGAACTCTATTCCAACTTTTAATGGTTTTATAATATTTCATAATTGTAATTTCCCATTTTGAAAAAAGTATTGATAGAAATGCTTTACTCGCTATTTATAATTGACTCTAACACATTCATTTCCATGCCGAATGTGTTGGTAAATGTAATAAATCACCAGTTTTGTTTATCTCAAATTGTCATCGCTCATACTTTTTTAGGTGCTGTGAGAGAAGCCATTGAAACATTGAGGCGAAACAATGTAAATTCCTTCATACTGGACCTCCGAGATAATAGGTGACATGCTTAGAATATTCTGCATTGTACCATTTTCCTTGAACTGGATGTTTTACTTTCGAAGTTTGTTGCAGTGGTGGCCTTTTCCCTGAAGGAGTTGAAATTGCTAAAATTTGGTGAGTTTTTGAAAGAAATGGTTTTTAATAAGGGACATATGAACTTGACATTGCTACTAATTTTACAAAACCTCCTTGTTTTATTCTGTTCGTCTTTGTGCGTGGTCAATTTGAATTTTAGCAGGCAGTGATTTAGTCAAACTTGTCAGGAAATTTTCCTGCCTTTTGAAAATGTACTTTCATGCGCCAGTAAGACATACCATTGTCTGTTCATGAATTTATTTGGCTTTCAGAACTTGTGTGTGACAAACATGATGATCTTAAGAATTGATTTCTGATTCAAATTTTGCTTTGAAAGGTTTTACTTGAAAATGCCTCCTCAACTTCCTGTAGCCTTTTTCGTATCTTTAAAATTGAATGCATACCGTCCTGGGTATTTATTTTCAATATCAGTTCCATTACCTCTTTTAATCCCAAATAATCCATTTGTTTCATGATGCCAAGATTTCTGTGTTATGGATGCTGAAGGACGACTTCTTGCTGCTTTTTATTGCAATCAGGTTGGAGAAGGGAGTGATTGTGTATATTTGTGATAGTCGCGGTGTACGTGATATATATGACACAGATGGAAGTAATTCAGTGGCATCATCAGAACCCTTGATAGTACTGGTATGCTGAGTTCTCTTCTGAACCATTCTTGATTTTATCTTTGCATGCTCCTACCATATGGCTTCTCATCCTTCTTTGTCTCATTTGTCTCATGGGTCTCATCCTTCCATAAGGCATTCTGGGTTGACCACCTTGATGGTTGCACTATACAAATCTTCTGTGAAGAATTTTTTTCGTTAATCATACATCCAACTCAAAGCTTCACTGTTGATACCCCGACGAAATTTCCTGGACCATAGCATCGCTAGTTCGCTATGCCCTTCCTTCCATTTAAAATATCCCTGATCTTTTGTTATCTATATCTCTTATCTCAGGACACTTTTTTCTCCTTTCATATGGTTTCTTGCATTAATCTTGCCGTTCAGGTCAATAAAGGTACTGCAAGTGCCAGTGAAATTTTGGCTGGTGCTCTAAAGGACAACAAACGTGCAGTCCTAGTTGGAGAACCTACATATGGGAAAGGGTGACTATCTATGATCCTTACACACTGTTATTTAGGTTGTATATAATGATATATTTGTATTGATTTAGAACGTCAATGATTTCTGAATTGCCAAAATCTGCAGTAAAATTCAATCAGTTTTTGAGCTGTCCGACGGTTCTGGCTTGGCCGTTACTGTCGCACGTTATGAAACACCTGCCCACACTGATATTAACAAGGTCTCTCTCCATCCCTGCATATCGTTCCATGTTAACATGCATGTGAATGGATCTTTAATAGTTAATAATGTGTGCGACTTCCTTTATTTTGTTTAATCAAGGTCGGCATAATTCCGGATTATCCCTTGCCGGTGTCATTTCCAAAAGATGAAGATGGTTTATGTGGTTGCATTCAGGATTCTGCCTCTGCTTGTTATCTTAATAGAGTCCAGTTATTATCGAGATAGAATTTCGGCGCATTTTTATTTTGAGGACTCTTAATTCTTTGGGCATGCATTTACAAGTGGACAAGGAGAGTGCCTGAATTAATCTGTTCGTTGGATGCAAGTTATATTCTAGAGTTTTGTCCCTTCGGCTTTCAGGAAGTGAGATGTCAAAAGTGTATAGGAAATTGAAAAAACATCTCATATTAAAATCTGTTCGTCATTATTTTTTTCCCTTCCAAAAACTCCTAATTGTTGTTGCCTGAAAATCTTCACATGATAAATTCAACAATTCTCTCCAACTTGTTCAACTTTGCCGATGAACAGATTTTCATTATCTTTTGGATTTCCGACTTAACTACTTCAGTACTTAAACATACTTATTCGCATACGTAGATGATCGATGTATATTCTTATTTTATTGATTTTTTTAGTTGACGCATAACATTAATAATCTACTGTTTAAAGCATGTTTATAAACTAACAGGTTATGGTTTATTTTTATGAAAAATACTTTTTAGTAACTATTTCTATTATATAAGTTTGCGTACATTTTATCTCATTGTTGTAACATGGTTGTGTACGCAAATTCATTTATTTTGTTTTAACGTGTTATTAAATTACTATAAGTAAGTAGTCATTGCTTGAAAACATGCAGGCAGTCTTTTTATCTTCTTTTATTTTGTTTAAATCACGTTGAATATGTGCAATTAATCAAAAATTTTTATAAAGTTTGATTTAATATGTTTAATGTAGGAAAAAAATACATGTGCCATCGATGATGAAATATATATATATATATATATATTTGCATCGACTGTGGTTATTTCTTTAAATAATATATATATATAGGACAAATAATTCCTTAATATTGTATATTAAGATAAATTAATTTGATTTTTGATTATAGCGGTGATTGTCCATGATGAACTTACTAATTCGAAAAGTACAGTGATTGTACAATTCAGAATAGAATATAGAAATTAAGCGCATAGTTAATCATAACCGAACAAAAGAGGAGCTTATGTTGATCAGATCGATAATAAATAGCAAATTAGAGTTCAGCTTGATAGTAAGGCTTAAAGCAAATCAAATGAACGAGATATAACAGATCAGATAAGCTTTGCAGAACAAAATAGTGAGAATATCAACAGATCGGATCAGAACAAATAACAAGCCTTTGACATTAAAGAAGCATTTATGAAAGTTAGGACAAGTGAGGCAACATCTTAAATTTGTTTTCATTTTTTTCCCAATCAAATTGTGCTTGCGCCAATTGTTTGTCAACCACGACTTATAGATGGGAGAAGAAATGTAACACATCCTTTTGGGTAATATTCAAACAATGCAAACAGTCTCAATCATCATCTAGAAAAGTAATTATCCAACCCACTTAATGAGGTGTCTCATTACCCAACAATTCAATCGGCGGACTCAAAAGATTCGCAGCAAAGGATGGTTGACCCTCTGTTTAAAGATATGTTTTGTTATGGCTGACCTTTTGTCTAAAAAAATTTGAACTAAGAAAAAATATTTAAATATGCATAATACAATTGAATTTTGTTACAGGTGACAAGTGACAAGTGACAAGTGACAAGTGACAAGTGACAAGTGCCTTAATCATCCCACCCTGGAACCAAACCAAAGAAAGAGTCTAACATTAACTTTTGTTCAGATTAAGATAGCTTTAAGTTCAATCCGAAATAAAATGTGAATAAGGTGTCATACCTGTTTTCTAACCGTAATATAAAATTCTTGAATATGAGAAGTAGCACCACCAACGTCAATTATCCTATGGACAAGATTTCTGAATAAATCCCATGTAACAGTTGATCCAAGAGCAAGACTCAGCATGAACCTTTATCCGATTTCCGTTGCTTCCTCTGTATTTCTTTGCCTTCTTACACTTGCAGCAGCAACCTATAACCCGGCTTACCTTAAAACAGGCGATATTTCAGTAAATTGTGGCTCCACTGGAACTTCAGTAGCAATTGATGGCAGGGAATGGCATGGAGATGCGAACACGGAAGTCAATTCTTCGCCACAAATTAAGGGAACATCGTCTAGCTC
The DNA here is from genome assembly GCA_001598015.1 of Dorcoceras hygrometricum. Lineage (NCBI taxonomy): Eukaryota > Viridiplantae > Streptophyta > Magnoliopsida > Lamiales > Gesneriaceae > Dorcoceras > Dorcoceras hygrometricum. The sequence goes on from KV005644.1 coordinate 279,537, forward strand.
CAGCGTCATAAGTCAGAGGCAGTTAATAGCGCCTCCCAATCCAGTTCCCTACAAAACAGCCCGAATCTCTCGTTCTAAGTTCTCATATGCATTTAAGGTCAATCCAGGTCTGAAACTAATCCGACTTCATTTTAATCCGACTCGGTATAAAGGGTTTAAAATGTCAAAAGACCTGTTTACTGTCGAATCCGCAACCTTCACTTTGCTTGGTAACTTTAGTGCTTCATTCACTGCTGGTGCTCTAGGTGTGAATACTATAGTCAAGGAATTCTGCATTAACATAGAAGAAAATCAAACACTGGATATTGTTTTTACTTCTGCAAGTAGTCGGCCACAAGATAGGACTTATGCTTTTATAAATGGCATCGAGATAATCTCGGTGCCTAAAGATCTTTCTTACTTTCATGGTGTAGATCTTGGCGCACAAGTTTTTGGACAGAAAGCTATGGTATACATCGATAACAGCACCGCACTCGAAATAATTTATAAACTAACTATTCTAGAGGATTCTTTTCTATCAGCAGAAGATTCAGCCGAGATGATTGAGACAGGAGCCACAATACAAACAAAACGACACAGGGCGAAAACTGATACTTGGAAAATATCTGTGGACGTGGGATTTCAGTACTTGGTAAGGATACATTTCTCCAAGTTCGGGCTCAAGATGGCAGAAAGCAGTCACAAGAAATTTGAATTCTTCATAAACCACATGACTGCCAATATTGATGCAGATATGATGACAGAAAGTAATGGTAACAGCATCATCTTGTATAGGAACTACATTCTGGTGATCAAGGGATACAAACAAGAGGGTAAACGTGATTTGTTGATATCCTTGCAATCGAGGGATGAATCCGTTGACAGAGAGCTACCCCTTAAAGGTTTTGAAATATTCAAGTTGAGCAATCCTGATAACAGTCTTGCCGGTCCAAATCAGTTGCCTACAGAACAAGATTTGCAATCCGGGACCCTCCAAAATGTAGTATCTTTTCTTGGTTACAACAATGCAGTAGCAACTGCAGCCATATGTATGATTGTTTTGGTGAACATCATTGTTCATAGATTAAGGCAATTTTGGGAAAATAATCATACAACAAAGGAAAACAAGCCATCAGTCAAGGGAGAACGACTCTGTCGTCGTTTTTCATTGGCCGAGATCCGTGCAGCCACCCAAAATTTCAATGGTGAGCTTGTAATTGGAAATGGTGGATTTGGAACAGTATATAAAGGACTTTTTACTGATGGTGGAGAGATTGTTGCCATAAAGAGGTTAAGATTTAACTCCAAGCAAGGGGAGCAAGAGTTTTGGAGAGAGATTGAAACACTTTCTGAGCTTCGGCATCTTAATCTAGTCTCTTTGATCGGTTATTGCAATGAGCATCATGAAATGATCCTTGTTTATGATTACATGCCTGGTGGAACATTGGCCGATCACCTCTATAAAAATGCTGATGACAGCAACAATTCACCTTCTCTGTCCTGGTATCAGAGACTTAACATCTGCATTGGAGCCGGGCGTGGACTAGATTATCTTCACACAGGCCATGGGATTATACATCGTGACGTAAAGTCTTCTAACATCTTGCTGGATGAAAATTTAGTGGCTAAAATTTCGGATTTTGGCCTCGCTAAAACTGAAACCAAAAATATGCTGCATACTTACGTAAGCACAAATGTTAAAGGCACATTTGGTTACTTTGATCCACATTATTTTAGAACTCGTGAACTAACAAGAAAAAGCGACACATATGCCTTTGGTGTAGTGTTATTAGAGGTATTATGTGGGAGACCGGCACTTTGAAGAAAATAATCACAGTCTAGTCATGTGGGCTCAAGAGAAGATCAGTGAAGGAGAACTAGAAATGATCATAAGTTCAGATCTGAGGGGGGATATCTCATTAGATAGCTTGAAGGCATTTGTGAAAGTTGTTGAAATGTCCTTAAACGATGAACCAAAGAAAAGGCCAACCATGGCTCAAGTTGTGTTACAGCTTGAGTTTGCACTTAAGCAGCACGAGAGCTCGAGACAAGCAACAGAAGAGAAAGATTTTTCTGATGTCTTTCCCTACACTGATGAAACTATCTCAAGAGCGAGTAGGGAGCTAAGTATTTCATCTTCTCCAAAAGAAAAAAATCTCGTCAATGCTAAACGGACGTCCAAGGAAAGATTTATTAGAAAACCAGTAACAAAAAAGCAGCCAAGATTTTGGCAATGGGATGCACTCTGGAAACAAACGAAATACTCTGCCAAAAACCAATTGGACGTCTCAATATCTGGTAGCTTGTGGATAACATGAATTTGAGAAACTTATTAATTGACATGTCCATTAACAACGTCATTAAATGATAGTTTTTCTTAATTTACGGAATAGGTCTTGTTAATGTTTAAAACTTATAAGGTTCACTCTAGCTTAATTCCTTGATACTGCATTTCTATATTATAAATTACCTTAAAAGTTAAAGAGTTTCTTTCAAAGTAACTCATTTATTTCTTGGCACATTTGAAAGCACCTCTCAGTTAAATAACACTCTGACTGTTCCTCTACGCGCACTGTAGGACAAAACAAACTTCTTATGAAGAGGCGGGTCAGTCTTTTAAAAGAATACGTGACTGGGATAAAAGCAACTGAGTTGGATTGGGCTACAATCGAATTTTCCACCAGTATGTTCTCCCATTTTAATATGATAGGTAAAGGTCTAGGAGGTGCTTATTACAAGGTAATGTTCCTAGACTGGCTGCGTTCACTTTAAAGCCGACCATATACAATTTACCATAAATTCACTGATAACATAAATTAATTTTTTTCTTTACAGGCAGTGTTACCTACGAGACAGATAATTGCAGTTAAAAGGAGTTCCATTTCAGAGTATGGACATAATGAGTTCAAACTTGAAATTTACTTGCTATCAGAACTTCAGCACCCAAACCTCACAAAACTAATAGGATATACCATACATGGAGAAGAAATGATACTAGCATATGAGTTCAAGGCTGAGACATGTCTACATGCCGTTTTGTTTGGTTAGTGACTGGGAAACTTGCATCATCTACCCCTTCCCTTTATGTAGAATTTCCTAAGACATTCTTCGTGGTATTTACTAAATAATGGCTGTCCGCCAATTAGTAGGGCGTGATCAGCTTCCTTGGACACACCGCTTCAAAATTATCAGAGGGATTGCTGAAGGAGTTCTCTATCTTCACCAAGACTCAGAGCTGAGAAAACTTTACAGTGACCTCGAACCCCAAAATATTATACTGGACACCAAGATGAATCCTAAAATCACATTTGATTTCGAAAATAAGCCCGGGAAAGATCTTCCCCTTGTGTTACTCGATGATAAAAGGTAACTGTCAAAACTTCTCCACTGTCTTATCTAATAACATGCACTTTAAGATTGAGGAATTACTAATGTTGTTCCTGTAGTAATGTGCACAATGATTATGCCTCTGCGGAACACAATCCCACCCGTGAAATATCAGTATCATCAGACATTCATAGCTTCGGAGTTATGGTTCTTGGAGATAGTGAGTGGCATGAAACACCGCCGTAGTTCCAAGGAAGGCCTGGACCTAATTGCTTATGTAAGTATATTTATATATAGGTGTATCAACTAGGCACTGATACGTTAAGCATTGACAATTTCAACCCAAATAGAGTAATTTAGTACATACTATAACAGACAAATAAATAACTAAAAATTGCAAATATCTACAAAATCAGAACTAGGTAAACAAGTCCAAATCCAAAGATTTAAATTCTCCTTTGCTTCTCAGAATCTGCTATTCGGATTTTTCTCCCAAAGTACATAATGGCATGATATTACAACTTTGCATATACCTTAATCTTCGACAATGGAACTACGAAAAGTGAACTTCACAGGGAATCGATTTACACAAAGTTGTTCCATGGATTTAAATTCCAAATGTCAAAATTCAATGGACAAAATCACTTTATAGCGGCACAGGTAAACATATTGGAGCATGCACATAATTGTTTAACAACTTTCAGGCATGGAAGCTGTGGAAAGAAGAGAAACCATTATATCTTATGGAAGCATCAACATGGGTATCAGGGTTTTCACAGGAGGAAGTTCTGAGATGCATTCGAGTTGGTCTTTTATGCACCCAGCAGCAACCAAAGTACCGACCAATGATGCCTCTTGTTCTTCGGTCATTGCAAGGATATCATGAACTACAATTGGAACTTAAAGGGACAGCGGTTCAAAATACGATTCACTCAACACGTAGTAGCATTAGCAAATGGGATTGATGCTTAGCTATTCATACTGCAAGACACAACCATGAATTAAGATAGTGCAGTTCTTGTTTCCTTAGGCATAAAAAGTGAGCACTAGTCATATGCATAGCATGTATATAGATGTAACACTAGACACGATGAAATTAAGGACAAAAATTGAAGGCATTTTCTGACGCTTCCGGAAACTTTCCTGTAACACTAGACACGATGAAATTAAGGACAAAAATTGAAGGCATTTTCTGACGCTTCCGGAAACTTTCCTGATGCCCGCCGATGAAGCTTATGCGGGTGATTGTTGAAGATTCCCAAAGATTGTCCAAGCAATGTTTTAACATCTTCATCTAACCAGCAGAACCAATGACTTACAGGATAGTTTTCTATTGAGTCAGGAGAGCATGGAGGCTCTGTTTTTGCTATTGGAAACCGTTTTGCTCACATCCATAGCTAATTGGAAAATGATAAAGGAAACTTAACAATCCCGTGGGAGAAGGAACTGGACAGCAATAAATAAACACAATGAAATACAATCACTTAGTGCCATAGTTACATCAAGTTCATCCTAACCAGCAACTATCAGGTGATATCTAAAAGACCAAATCAACCTGTTCGACCATGTTTCCGACAGTTTTTTCTCTCTTGAAGATCCCTTGGCAGCACCCTGCAGTTCCGTATTACTTATTATCTTAACTACATTAGGCACCTTGATGTGCCCAAAATAACTAGATAAAAACAGTTTGTGAACACAAGGGAAGTAGCAGCATGTTACCTTGAATGGGAATGGTGTAAAAATGCTGGAAAATAACTCCCATAATACCAGGAAAACACAAAGTTAGCGTAGGTAGCATCATGAACCTGAGCCAAAGAACTAGAATGATGCTGGCTTCATTGAAAAAATACACAGTTCCTTATATCGAGCTTAGCTTCGGGAGATAGACTTAAATAGTGTCAAGTGATCCACCAATTTCAAAGCTGGCCGGTCATTCAAACATATACTTCCACATTGCATATCGTAAGACATGTCATTGAAACCTAGTATTGTATCGATGTAACTGGTCAAAGAACATCAACCCAAGAACTCAAAAAGGGGAAAACGGCAACCAACAACCTCAGCAATAAAGGTGTGCTACTTTCACTGGCTCTCCAGTTCAACTTACTCTTCTCTGCATTAATAGCCTGAGATCCACTTAATTTTTGAGCTGGGCTTCTCGAAGATCCTATATTAGGTTGCCTGTCAGTTTCTAGCTCATCCCAACCACCATAATTGGCTATTTTATTGTCCATGTTATAATGTGAAGCATTAGTTTTCGCAAACCAAGGATGAATTTCTTTCTTTTTTCTAATTGGCCCTTGGATTCCAGCCAATAGCCTAGCTTCTTCAGATTTAACCTTCCTTGATGTACGAGTGCGAAATCTTCGTCGTTTTGTGTTCGTTTTTGGCTTGGATTTTTTTCCCCCTATATTTCGGATTCTCTGGAGTGCAAATGCGAGAGTTGACTGCGCAACCGGCAGCGCTAGGGCCATGAGAAAAGCTTTAAGACCATTTGCCAACAGCAGAGATAGAATTATGGGTGGAAGCAGCCATCCAAATGATCTAAAAACCTGCAATGCCAACAGAACTTAACTTCATCAACAACGAAAAAAATAAAGATAAATCAACATCTTTTATCAGTCCGCAAGAATGGTAAAGGTACAGAAGGAGAAATGTCACCTTCAGAATCCAGATGCTGTCGATATAATCTCGAATAACATCGGTCCACTGCTCCGTACTATCATCAAACTCATCATATGCTGCCTCTCCTTCATCGTTACGGTCGTATGATTCGGCGTTGGAGTCCTGGCGGCGGCGGGATCTGCAAACTAGCAGTGGCAATGAGAGGAGAAGATGATTATCGGATACGGTGATCGAATGAAGAGGTCGATACTGGAAATAGGGATTTCTGAAATGCAGCATAAGCAGAGTAGACTGGTAAGAATACAGGTGATGATGCAGAGGAAAGGCCACCGGCACCGCCGCCATTGCTGGCTCCAAAGATCTTATCCGCTGTTATTATGAATTTGACGCCAAACATTTGAGACGCGGGGAATATATGTATGTGTTCAATTCTTGTGGCTGAATATGATTTTTATTATATGATAAATGAATTAATTAATTTAGTCAAGTTTTAGCCCAATTAAGTATATTGGGCTTTATTATTTGAATTTCAGTCCAGTCTTCAAGGCCCAACAAAATATCTCGGACTTGTCACCAATTTCTTCACAGATTCTCGGTGGAACAGAGCACATAAAGAGTGCAGGGCTGCAGCCCTGCAGGAGCTAGAAGAAGAGCATGAAAACTTTGGCGATGGACTACTTCGGCGAGATGGAGGATCAGAGCGGCGGAGTGACGGTGGCAATGGACGTCGACGATGTTGACTCATCTTTAGATCTCTTCGGCGAAGGTCCTATCGCACTGGATCTTCACCGCCTCGCCGATGCCGACTTCTTCAATTCCTTCGAAGATGACTTTGACGATGAAGACATCAACTGATGTATCGTGTATGCAATAGAATCCATATTTTACTATCAAAGTTAGTTTCATTACAAAATTTGGAACAGATTTTTGAGAATATGATGCCTTAGTATGTGATTTTCGTGTGATTAACTGTATTTCATTGTCGTGTTGGCTTCAATTGAAGGTTATTTTGCCACATGATTAAGGAGATGTTGAATTATGTTGGTCGGCTTAGCATATTGTGTGAGGAAAATAGTGGGGATTTTATCGGTGTTAAGAAATGAGTCTTTTATTTCACAACTTGTGAGGCCTTAGCCGAAGATTATGTACCATATTGAGAATAACCACCAAAATTTTTCCATTGCTATCTCTCTATGGCTGCGAAAGGATGTATAATTCACATTTCACACTCCAAATATCACTGGATTTGCTTATTAAAAAACAAGGCTACCAATCAAAAAGTTGTCGAAACATAGCAAGTCAAGTCTCTGAGTTCACAGCGAATGGTAAATCAAATCTTTCTGGGGCCGATAAATTTGTGGAAGATCAAGTTTTTAGGAGGACATTGATCAAGGATTTGGTTGAAAGGGTAGGTCTTTCTCATAAAAAAATCGATCTTCTCTTGGGATCTTGAAAGATTATGGTTTTCATCCTGGGAATGCAATAGAAATGGTGACTCCATGTTCATTTTACTATCTGTTACTAGTTTCAAGGATCAGAACTCCCAGAATTAAATGTTAATTCATGCTTCATCATGCATGAACGATGAAATACCTCATTGACATAACGGAGGTCATAACAGAACAAGGTTTTTTTTATCCGAATCAGCTTAAAGAATGAATTCACTCTACTTTAAAATTCAAACCAGTCAAATGAAGAGGATTGTAATTGCTTCGGTGCCATGGTTTCTTCAGTCTCTTGCGCTGGTGAATCTTCCAAAACCATCACTATTATTAGGTAACAAAGAGTAAAATTTCTATCTTAGCATTCTCTACTCGAACAGTACGCATTCTACATGCTTTGTGTTGATAAAAAAAAGCAAATTTAGTACGCCGGAATTGGAATTTACCTGCTCAAGTCTTTAGGCTCAACAAACAAGCTTAGTCTAGGTTTAACTCCATCAGAGAAAGAGACTTTAATAATGAAGATTTTACCTTACAGCTCATCTCATGTAAGTTCTTGAGTTATGTATGCTAGGCTCGAAGGCCTCTGAATAACAAATATTATTGCTTAAATATTTTTCAATTGACAGCTAAAATCTCATCTATTACTAGAACAAATATTCATGTGGTGAAAAGAAATAAACAAAGAGTAATATTTATAGTCAGCGAAGCTAAACATATCGCACAATATTCTGATGAAAAGGAAAAATGTCAAAGAAATTAGTTCTATTTATAATAAACGAAAATGAAAGTGAAACACTTCGCAATTTTTCAACTGATCAATGCTTCTTGATGTTTTGTTCGAGGAGAGAGCTTTAGGTCAACCAGCAACCAGAAGCTGGAAATACAGGCAATACATCTCTCTCATGTTTTGTGGCAATATCAAGAACTAGAAAGCACCTATTTGCAAGTTAGCAGTATTGGCGATGATAGCTGCAAAGATCTGTACATGGCAATGAACTATTCCAACTTCTGTACATGCAAGGGCTTATCACTTGTCCATGAACATCAAACCACCGATACACTAGCACGTCAAGCCGCGGACACACTAGCGACATCCTATCTCCGGTGATGGTACGGTACCTGGAGAAGAAGTTTAATGCTTTAATGCTAAATCCACTATGTGGCTAAGAATATGCCGCAACGTGATTGAACAAATGAAGCACAAATTTCAGTATATATATATATATATATATATATAAAGCATGTCTCTGTCAACATCACTGTCAAATTCTACAATATATGTATACATAGATAGCATGGTTTTTTGGTTCTCAATTCATAGAGTGTGAGACAGATAGGTTCATAAAGAATGCATCTTAAGGATAGATAACCTCAAGTATATCTAAAACCTAAAAAAAAATGGCATTAAGCGTTCATATGTTAAAAGAAGTCTGACTCTGACCATATTCAAGCGTGCGGCAGTTCGTTTAAATCATTCAATCAACAGAAATCAGCCTCCTATTGTATATGCTGGAACCTTCAACCAAGAAACCAAAAGTCGAAGTAAGTTCAGTTCCAAAAGCCGAAGTAAGCAACTGAACTTAATATTACAGAAAAACAAGAACAACTGAACTTAATACTACAGAAACAGAAGAACATTAATAGATACGACAATCATGAATCCTACAGTACACCACCACACGCAGGTTTCGAGATTGGTATGGGAAAATATAGTATCTCAAAGGCCAGCAGTGGCAACATCTCAAACGAAGCTTTCCCTTGATAAGTAAAATTTGAAAGAAGGAATGATTATATTATAATAGAAAGAATGACTCATCATAATATTACAATTAATTATTTACCAATTAAAAGCACAACCCACTGAAATATTAGTGATCCTCCTTCATTCATTAGCCTTAACATAGTTTACCACTTGTACATTAATTTCATTGAGATGTATATTTAAAACAAGTACCTTGTTAAAAAAAAAAGCAAAAACAAATGCAAAAACAAAAACAAGCAGCGAGTGCAATAATAAACCTTCCTATACCTCAAACATGTTGTAATCAGGAACCGAGGATACTTCACTATTAAATCCATGGGCTAGATCACACTGAAGAATCCTAAGCTTTCCTTCCTGCAACAATTAAAAGAAAAACCACAATGGAGAAACTACTAATAAAGATCTCAAACACCAAAAGGTAGCATACTTGTTTAGCCTACCTTGGTTCCATATACAAAGCCACCGCCAACTGCAGGATGGAAACATGCTACATTAACCTCATCTTCTGCACTGGGAAGAACTGTCACAAGTTCCATATCGGAAATTCTATATATCTGCAATATAAGTAGATTCTGAGCAGTGTAACAACAGATACAGAAAAATAAAGGTTGACCACAAAAGTGTTCCACATACTTCACATATCTTAAACTGACCATAGTAATATTCAAATACAAATGCAGTACACTTTTTCTCATGACCCAGTGTTGAAATCTGTGTACCTTAACAAGCGCAATCACAAAGAATTGAGCATTTTTGGAACAAATAGAAATAGTTTCCAAATTGTTATTCCTAGGTATGCCACTCGAACATTCATTTTTTATGATAATAACCATGCATCTACTCTGCCCCCAACCCCATCAGCCAAACAAATATAAACAAGTGCATCAGAAGCTGTCTCAGCTTCACGGTTCCGTGGTCTAGTTTCATGATACTGTTATGAAGACATGGGATTTTCTATCATCATCTAAGAAGCAGTGAGATTATGCCCCCATAAATTTATTAGACTATTTATGTAATTACCACAAAGGTCGTAGTATCTGTCCATTCTAAGATCAAAATATTGTCTCTGGTAATTCTTCGGGAACAAAGAAGCAACTTTACACCGATATAGGAATGACTTTACCAAAACAATCAACAGTTATAACGAATAAGTATCCAGTTACAAGGGAGCATTATAATTAACTGGTCATACGCAGAGTTAGTAACAATCACAATTTGCACTTTTAAAATGAACTGGTTATATGCACAGAATTAGTTGCAGTTCCAATTTGCACACATATCTAACCTCCAGGATAGTATAAATGGGCATCGTGCGATCTCCATCAATAACAACACTTTTAAGAAGGGAACTGTGCCGTCGACCATAGGCAAGTAACAGATGCTCTGACGTAGGAGAGAACTACAAGTGCAAAAAAGATTTGAGATCAGTTGTCAAAATTGTCAACACTACGAGAAACAATTAGGCATCTAAACAAAAAATTATGAAGCCTGAACAATATTCAAAAAGCACAATACTCAGCAAATCCAATCTTCATGATAAAGCTATATTGGATATTTGCCAGCAAGCTAAGCACCAAATCTACCAATGTGATGTTTCTGAGTGAAGTAAATTTTTTGCCAAAAGAGATAAATGGTATGTAGCTATCTACAGTGTTCCGCAGAATAGAGGTGCCATTATGCTGCATGAATGAAATACATCTACTCCAGAAAAATATCCTTTTTATCATACACCTCACCAACCCAAATCTTTCACTTTAGTAGATTTCAATACTAATGCAGCATCAACCAGCACACAAAAGACCAAAAATAGTTAATTTATGTTCAAATCACTTAACTATCGCAACATAACTCAAAATGCCTTTATTAGGTGAACTGTTCACTCTTTCACCTTTATGAAAGATCCATAAAATCAATTACAAATACAAGAATAACAAATGGATTTGTAATTAAGGTTGTTTAAAAAGTAGAGATTAATTGGAACACCTCCACCATTTCCGGAGCAAGATGCAACATAATGTGTCGCTGAAGATAGCAACTTTAAGTAACATAATGTGAAAGGGGATTTCACAACTTCATGAAAGAACTAGAATTCCCCAACTAACAGTTAAAAACTGAAAGTATTTCAAGCTGAAAACGAATCCAATAAGAAAAACTATATCATCCTTCCAAATAAGCAGATGCAGTCGTGTAAAGCAAATATGGAAAAATGGAGTACATATAGGCCAACCATAATAGATTAGCAGGTGAAACAGAAAGAAGAATATAGAGAGGTCATTTCCAGTTTTAGAGTTGGGATCTACTTTCAGAACCACGGGACCACTTAACCACAAATATTCCAAAAATATTGCCCTTGATTCTGTAATGACTGCACTCCATTTCTTTTAGTTATACATGTAATTATGACATTAAGATTTACTCCAATGGAAGGAAAAGCAGACAAAGTTATCACACAAATTTTCCTTCACAGGTGGAAATTCTTCCTTAATATGAAAAGACAGATTATATGGTTTTTACTGTAAGTAACAGGATCTACACTATTACTTACAGTATCTACGCTATAACACAAACTACCTAAACGTAGCTCTTCATTCAATAAAAGAAACGAGCATTGCAATGTGAAATCAATACCTAAAGTTTCAGTAATAGAAACAAACCTGTATTGATGTCAGACAATGAGCAGCTCTGATAGCCCGAGATGCTAGAACTGAACCAAAACTACATTACCAAAAATATACCAGTTTAAATAACAGCATTGTAGGAAGCCTAACGCTACGTAAATATTTTGAAACTCACGCCGCTGCTTCAAGGGAATAAATCCTTAGCTCATAAACAACTTGGTGGGCTATAACTGGGTGCCTAGTTGGAGATGTTGAAGCTCCGGTTAGATCATGCCGTACATGGCCTTGAAACCCTGGATCTGCTTCCATGTTTGGCAGGATACACGCCACACAGACAGCTAAAAATCTTCCACATGGTGAAAAATGTGCACCCATTTCACTACAATAATGTAACTACAAGTCAACATTCGTAGAGAATCAGAGAAGAAACATGAACGAAAGAGGGCATAAACAATTTGTAACGAAAATTAATAGCTTGCTGTGAGTTTACACGGCATAATGAATTTAAGTCCTACAAGCCCTTGAAAACTTCAAAAACATAATGATGTTGATTCATGTAACAACACAAACAGTCAACTACAAAACTATGAGAAACAACAATTACCAGTAGTAAAGTGATGCATACCTACAAAGTACAGCGTGGGGAATTGTTAAGAGACATTGTTTTGTGTCAAGAGGAGAGCAAGGATTTTTCACATCATGAGACCATATTCTAAGTTTCACTGTGCAAGGTAATTCGGCAGCTGCAGCTGCGGCCGCAGCTAGAGATGTGGCTACCTCGGATTGAACTTGATTCATGAAAGGTTGTGAATTGCTCTGCTCTGATGGAATACTGTTAAAAGCAGCAACATCACTAGATGCAACTGCTGGTATTGTGCGGGACCGTGAGGACCTGTGGCGTGAACCTGATCTACCGGAAACCCTTGGCGTGCCAACGCTGTTTGGAATTACCAAAGGAACCATCGATGATGGGTTCCCCAATGCACTATAGGAAGACAAACCTTCACTAGCACTTCCATTTTGCGGGAGCAGCGTAGGTTGGCCAGCTTGACTTTGACCAATAAACCAGCCTTGCAAAAATGGAATCTCCCAATATGCTGAGTCTCCAATTGGAAAAAAAGGATTGCTTGTCTCTTCAGTCTGCATATCTGTCTCCATAACATCCACTGCAGACTGAGAAACAGCATCATCCATTTCCCTTGTTAAGGAATTATTTTGCACATCTTCTCCCACAGGAGAACTACTCGACTCAATCGGAGACAATACAAGCTCATACTGTCCAGAAGGAGTTGAAAAGGTAAGAAGTCGCACAGAGGCGGAAGAATCTACCATCTGTTGTGAAGTATTAGGGTTTGCATCCCCACTATTCTGTGGGGAAGGTAATGTTCCTTCACGTCGACCAATCGAAGGCCAGAGCAAAAAAGGTATAGACATAATTGGTAGTTCATTTCCAGAATTTGATCGATAAGAAGAGTGAGTGTCTGCCAAATATATAGTAGGTGGGGGATAGCGCAAGTATCCAGGGGAAGTTGCAAGCGTCATTGAAGGGTCTGATGAGTCAAGATCATTGACCTGTAAAGAGTAACATCATATAACTTATGAATTCGAAAAACAAAATCCAGGCATGCCAGAATCCATACCTCAGCAGTAAGAAGAAATGGCGCAGCATGTGGGTGGAAATGCACAGCACGCAGTGAACGGCATGTCCTCAATATAATCCGTGGCGAGGATGCCTCCCCTCTCCTGTTGTAGTGCCATATATAGAGCTGCCCCAAAAACAATGTCAACATATAATATCATTCAAGCCTAGACTCAAGGGTAGTTAATCTTATTTGGAGAGAATTAAAAACAATAAAAGGGACCCAAGGGCAATTGATATAATCCGAAATTCTAACCTTGCGGCCTGAAGCTACAGCCAAAATTTCCCCTTGGGCATGGAACGCAATTGAAGCTATTGGGCGATCTGGATGGAGGGACATTTAACAAGCAATATTAGCAGTATTCAAATTAATACAATAGAAAAACACAGTTCTCGAATTTGAAGGTAGTGGATTACAAAAGTCGCGTGATCCAATACAATCTGCAGATCTTGCATCCCATAATCGAACTTCATGGTCCAAACTTCCACTTGCAAGAACTTCTGGATGAAGGGGATGGAATCTGACCTGTAGAAATTAATGATGAACATTGTTCAAGTTGGAGCCAAAGAATAAGTTCAAAATAATAAATTATTCTCCTAAATAATATTAATCATAATAATCTACCGTACCACCAAGCACAAGTCAATATAAAATTTCAAACTTCATTCCACACTTCAATTGATCACTCAATCCAGTAAAGAACCACAATATTATGAACATTGTTGGATCATATTTCACAACAGCTTCCTCAATTATACTTACCACCCAAGGTGTCCGCCGATGACCACTCAACACCTTTAAGCATTTTCCAGTTTGATAGTCAATTATCTTTACCGTGTGATCTCCACTGTCAAAATAAAAAAACAATGGTTAAATTTGGAAACAATAATATTCAATTAGGACAAAGAGAGATTAAAATGAAATAGAGAAACTAACTGGGTAGAAGCAAGTGTCTTCCCATCAGCACTGAAGGCTGCTGCAATAGTAGACCTTGGTGGAGGCAGTAGAGGGCAATACCTGGCTGATAAACGTAACAATGACTCTGCCTCAGCCCTGAAGTATATGAATTTAAAATAAGATAATCATGGATACAACAAAGACAAAACAGAGTAAAAGAAGATACTACCATGAAAAAAGCTCCTGTCTTGCATCCTTGGCTATTTCACATTTGATTCCCACGAAATCAATATGAGTTGATGCTTTGCCCCATAACTTTTTTGGAGCCCGTTTTGTTCGAGGAGATACCTCCCTTCGAGCTAACAAATGGTATACATTACTGGAAAATAGAAATTAGTATGTCAGGTACAATGAGCATTTCCATTCAAACACATGCCACAAAGTCTTAAAAGTTCGTGTCCAATATTATACAGAATATAAGATTAATAACCATATAGTTATGACAAATAGTAGTAATGAGATTTGGAATAAAGCAATCACAAATAAAAGCCATAATAGCTCATCCAGAAACTTAGTATCTAATCGGATAAAAGGTGGCTGAATAAAAGAGATTATAGAAATCAAATCTAAGTAATGTAAGCCAATGACATTTTAGGAAAGGTCACATTGGTGAAAAAACATAAACTTTGTGAATTCAAATATGGCATAACTGTAAACATTTGTTACATTTTGTTGTTAAAACAAAGCATAAATAGAAACGATGTCATCATAAGAGCCAGATCCACATATATCACGTGTCGAAAGTAGTAGAAGTGTATCATCGGTCGAATACACGCAAATTCATGCTTTGGCACCTTCGAAAACGACAATTGTAACGTTTAAGATGATTGTACCCATATGTAATAAAGTAACAAGCGACTAAGATGGCAAAAAGGAAAACCATAATCTAAAAAAATTATAATGTCAAGGTGTAAAAAAGTCGGCAACCAAAAATCTAAAACAAATCATTTTTTCATTTTACGACCCTCAAAGTAGCTTGCATCATTAACCGCCAAATAAAATCATGTTAATTTGAATTTTCGCGCCAATGTTTATGTTTCATGCAACACTAGCATCATCCCACATAAAAAATTAAAATTAACAAACATCTCTCACATGATATATTATTAGCAAAATCTAAACGAGAAGCAAACGAATTCTTGAATCATCTGATCTATATCTGTTTTCTACTTCAAGAAACTATCACAGTTAACTTATGAGGGGTTTAAACATACACCCACAGAATTCTATTTTACCAGAATTTTTTTCTTTGAAGGGGAATCCAGCAGAAGCTACTTAAAAATTATGAACACAAGGGCGTAACTTGACACCAGAACTGAACATTGACCCTAACTCAGTCCAATAATAAATCATATATTCAGCACAGAAAATAATGACTTCATATAATAAACTGGGGATCTATGCGTACAGGAAAAATGCCAATTGATGTGAAATCAGGGCACAAAGTTTGAACCTTTGTCTCGAATTCGATTGCTGGGAATGACCCGCGGGGGGATTCACCTGTCTCTGCGGCGGCTGCAGATTTGACGTCGATTGTGCGGCGGGGGAGGCAGAATTATCAGGCAACATGGACAATGACGTCGTGAAACAGCGCAATTCACAATTCAGATCAACAATTCAACAGAAAAGCTCGTCCAAAAAAAAATAAACGATTTTCTGCCATGTGCAAAGCTTCGAAAATCGAAGAATCGGAGGTCTTATATATACACAGGCGAATTACGCGAGTAAAAAGGGAATATCCCCTGGACTTTTGAAGAATTAACAAGGAGCGCGCGGCGGCAGAGATCTGGATGTCGCGGGCTGATAGGGGAGAGAGAATTTAGGGAAGGAGATGAGAAAAGCAGCCGGGCTGAAAGCTGTGGGGTTATGAATTTTTTCCGGCAATGGGACAACGATAAATTTTATGACACGATCAGGACGATTTGACGGAAATACCCTATATATACAGAACCAATTTTTTACATATATCATTTGTTTTCTTATGTTAAAAGTCCATGTATTATGAAATAAGATGTTCTACTCATTCATATAATAATTATATTATATGATGAATGGATGGGACAATCTACTTTTATTTTGAAGTGAACTCTGTATTTATGATCTTGGATTTCCTTTAATTAATATAAATGCAAATCATGTATGCGAAGATATCTTGGTGAAGTTTTTCATATATATATATTATGAAATTAGGCAGTTGGACTTGGTTTTATCCACTAAATTGTTTAGGTTTATATTGTTATTATCTCTCGAACACATAGATCGGTACTTGTGTGTAAGTTACTAGACATAATTTTTTATCATGAAAAGTAGATTATATTTAAATATGTAATAAGAGACACTTGCTACATATCGTAATCTCATTTAGATATTGGTTATCAAATTGTGATCCACATAAATTACCTTACCTTTTTTTTTCGTTTTTTTTTTTGGCTTAGTATTAACTATATACTTCAAAAATATATAAGCTCTTTTGTGGGGCTTATAAGGTCTTAAAATTCAGTTCTCTTTTATGCACACATTCTACTTATATATTTGGTGTATCATGGTTGATTTTTAACACCTTTTACATAAGAATTCATGTAGATTTGATTCTAAGAAGATATTTTGGCTCGTTTGAATATGTTTTTTAAAAACGTTTTTAGTTTTTTTAAAGTTAAAAATATTTTAAATATATGTTTGGATAAAAATTTTATAAAATGTTTTTGAAAAATATTTTAAAAAAGCTATGTTTGAAGTTCATTTTTTGAAAACAAGTGAAAAATGTTTTATAATATTTTTAGAATATAAAATATAGGTACATTTTATACAAATGGTCAATTAATTTTTTTTATTAGATTAATTTTTTGAATGCTATTTTAATACTATTTTTTAATATAAATCATTTCTAAAATAATTATCTAAATATTTTTTTGATTTAAAAATATTTATAAAATAATTGTCCAAACACATATTTACCTTTAAAAATACTATCAATATTTTACAAGATTTTAAAAAAAAAACATTTTTATAAAAATATTTTAAAAAATTTATTCAGTAGAAGCTTTAATTATTTTATAGTAAGTTCATTTCCTCACCATATGTTGAGTGCATCTAATTCTAGTACAATAGATCCATAGATGCGGTAATTACTTAACTAAAAATATTATTAATTTTAATTTTTATAGACTTGGATATTATGGTACAAACGTTAGTTAAATACAACGAATTTGTAAAGTAATCTTTAAAACAATAAATTATTTATTACATATTAAGCAATAACTCCTTAAATCAATCAAAGCACATTGTCCCAATATTATAATTATAATTTGTAAAAGGTTTTAATGTGTAGATGAAATGTGTGGGTTATTTAATCCCCCTTCATCGAGAATTCTCTATTGGCCAAATTATGAATTGAGATATAAATTGATGGATGAATTTGTAGGTCCGAGCGCTCGTTGCTTTACCAAAAGTTATAGTTGGTGGTAACGGTGCAACTATAATTTTATAGCAATTCAAGCATCACGGTTTGATCCTTCTAGTTAGCAGAGAAAATTATTGCACTCCAACAGAATTCATATGCCAAACACATGTGGCAACTTTTCAACATATCATATTTTCAAATTTTACAAGAAAAAATTTAGCTAATACATATATACCTTAAATTATAGTATACGAGCTTAGGCCTTTGATGATATCGAATTTTTCACAGTCAGAGAGCTGCTTTCACGTTGAGAGGACTGTAGGTTGGGAGATATGTCCTCGATGAATGAGTTGGGTGAGATCTGTTGGAGTTGAACTAGGAGTAAACTACTTGGATGAGTCGCCAGCAACGAGGTATCACCATGTCTGGCATCGGCACGATATAACTCAAGGAATATGAGAGGTCGGGTTGGGAGCTCTGTTCTCGGGGGATAAGCTGGATGTCTTTCTTTTAATGATCTGCAACTACAAACACTGGTCAGATGACGCCAAAAGTGTTTTCGACGAAGCCCCTCCAATGTTTAAACCAGGTCAGGTGCTCGAGAATAAAGAATAAGTGTGAACATCAACAGAGGGCTTGTGTGTTTGAGAATCGATGTAGAGTGAAGCAGACCTGGGTATTTTCAGAGCGGCTATACGATCGTTGCGGGTGCATTACCCGGCGTGTGACGTGCTGGAACGCTTCTTGCGCCTTGTGTTGCACACACGTTGACTATTTCCCAGGCGATATTTCGTCTCGAGACTAATTCAATGCGTATTCATAGTGTGTCATCCAAGACGTGATTGTTGGGAATAATAGGGTGTTCCCAGGAGTTCAGACACTTGTTCGGTCTCTTGCCTCGAGCTTCTGATGGTCACCTCGGGTCAAGAGATATTCTCGCAAGAGGTGTCTCTGCAAGAGATGAAGGTCACCTCGGGTCAAGAGATGTTCCTGCAAGAGGTGCAGAGGTATTCCTGCAAGAGATGATGATCATCTCGGGTCAAGAGGTGTTACTGCAAGAGGTGCATGATGTTCCTGCAAGAGATGATGATCACTTCGGGTTAAGAGATATTCATGCAAGAGGTGTTCCTCTAAGAGGAGATGGTCATCTCTGGTCAAGAGTGGTTCAAACGGATGGGTGATGTATGGGTATCAGCCTTGATATATACATAATAAGAGATGTGTGCAAGGACCGTTGAGTGAAAGCCCACTGTTGACCACGGTAAGGATATGTGAGCATTGGCATTATAATATTATCCCAAGGGTATATCTAATAACTGGTACTCCTGATCGTGGTGAGTTGGTCACATAACAATTGACAGACCAGATACGACAG
The DNA here is from genome assembly GCA_001598015.1 of Dorcoceras hygrometricum. NCBI lineage: Eukaryota > Viridiplantae > Streptophyta > Magnoliopsida > Lamiales > Gesneriaceae > Dorcoceras > Dorcoceras hygrometricum. The sequence goes on from KV005644.1 coordinate 298,665, forward strand.
AATATATCTCCCAAGATATACAAAGTCGACCGGGAGAGAATAAGTGGGGAGAAAAGATGAAAAGGATATTTGTACAGTGATCACTCAATTATTTTGTTTTTCCAAGTGTGATACAGAGGCCAATCAATAGGCTTTTGTGCGTAAGATAAAAAAGAGTAGAAAAATGAAAATAAACATCACATCAAATCAATTGTTTTCTAGGGCTAATCTGATCAATTGCTTTAGTGATTTATTGTCGAACAAACTTTAAAAGACCAATTATCTCTGATACATACCAAAATGTTCATCTCGACGTCCGAGGTGTAGCTCATAGGAGTGACATTCATCATCCCGACGCCCTTTGACCCGCTATACTATTACCCGCTCGGGAGGGCATATTGTTGACTAAAAGCGCCACCTCGGGGTCTCATGATATGATTATTCACGCATCTCAATTTAATGACACGACGGGTGACAATCCGATCCCACATGAGCAACTTGATAAGCAATTTGGCCCTCTTGTTCTACCAATGTACTGACAGGTATTAAGAAAAATTATCCCTACCTGCAGATGGTAGATGAAGGAACATATCAGGCCCACACGAATTCATAATTACTTGGACAGGTATTTTCAACCACTTTCTCTTACCTATAAATACTCAGGTAAATCTCCTTTCTATTCATTCGATAACTTCATCCCTTCTACTCGTATTTATCTCAAAACGCTTATCCTAACTTAAGCATCGGAGGGCCTTTGTCGGGACACCGCCCGACTCCCTTTGACCCATTTTTGTGTTGACAGGATACTACTGGTAGAACGCACGCCGACCTATCCAATTGAGTAGCACGCCGCCCGACCTACCAAGTTAAAATTAGTGCGTCTCCCGACCTGGTGAATCCTACGTGGCGCTCAAAACGCTTATCCTAACTTAAGCATCGGAGGGCCTTTGTCGGGACACCGCCCGACTCCCTTTGACCCATTTTTGTGTTGACAGGATACTACTGGTAGAACGCACGCCGACCTATCCAATTGAGTAGCACGCCGCCCGACCTACCAAGTTAAAATTAGTGCGTCTCCCGACCTGGTGAATCCTACGTGGCGGAAGCTCATTGCCTGGACGAAATTCGGTTACATCAATCTCATTGGAGGAAATATAATATAATAATATGTGATTAAAAGGATTGAATGAATTGAACTCAGAATAATATTTAATAATAATAATATGTTCAGTTTGATTGATTAAATCTTAAATAAAATGTTAAATTATATTTTTTACCGTTGTAGATCTAAGTTGTTACGAAGTGGGAAAACTTCGACGGCCGTCGAACGTGGCTAATGACTTAAACTATAGTTACAATTTTCATGCAACTTTGTGCCATTGATTTACGTGTTTGGTCATATCATTTCGACGTACTGGGAAAAAAAAAGCCTCCTCCCGCATTATGGAATATCTTTTGTAACTGTTTAATTAATCTGTTTAATATCTTGAACAACAACTACTAAAGTTCAAAGTAGACAGGATTAAACCAATTGCTTTGGAGAGACGTCGTTATGAGATTGCAACAATTAAGGCGATAATTCAACCAATTTACTTTGGACGAACAAAAAGGATCGGCACATTTGGCTTCATATGTCTGAATTTCTTGATTGGCCTCTGGCCGAGGTGGTTGCTGCTCTCTTCTTGTGGCTCATAATCCTCAAGCTCTGTCTCAATATATCCATCTCCCTCTGCCTCCTGGATTCTTGATCCTCCATTGACATCAACTTCGCTTCTAGAATCTCCATTCTCTCTTGTTTCGAAATAAGCTCCTTCTTCAACTCCATCAGCATGTCCTCTTCCTCTGTTTTCCAACCCCTTCTCTCTTCTAATTTCAAAACAAGAAAGTGTAATTTGTTAAGGAGAAGCTTAGGGGTAACTCTACTCATGGTTAGAAATGAGAACATCTTCGATATTTCGTTATATATTACCTCTATGAGTCCTCTGGATAAGATCATCGAGCTCAATCTTGACTGCAAGATAGAGCTGTTTCCATTTCTCCACAGTTTCATCTCTGCCCATCGGCCACCCATTCTCACATCCATCACACTTGCATTTCAGCCTCATCTCTTCCTTCTCTTCGCAAGCCATTCTCAGTCTCTTCAGCTCCGCTTTCAGTTTTCTCCTCTCCCTCTTCCACTCCGCCTGCTTTAGCTCGAAAAAGATCGAATCGTGCTCGTAAGATTGGTATTCACTCTCTCTGATGCTCATCATCTCGTTGATCTCCCCTTGGAGAATCATCACTTTGTTTTTCAGATATTCCACCAACTTCTCATTCGGGCTGCACTTGTCTTTGGTGTGAGAACTGCCCATTTTCTTCCCAATTATATATGGTGACCTCGAGATTTATTCAAGATCAACTGTTGTGGTGAAATGAAGACAAAAAATGAGCATGGAGACACATGCTATTTATAAGAGTTATTAATTCCGTGAGTGACATGCGAATTCACATGCAGGGGTAATTTTGTTTTTTCTTTTATATTTTTTTGAAACCAGCATATCCATTAATCTAGGCTCGTGAAAAGTGAAAACTCATCAATAGGAAAACATTTCAATTTTCAATGATTAAATCCCAGAGAAGCACAATACTCCCTTGGTAATAATCATCTCTTACATATTTTGCCTCAACTTTTAAGCTCATTTGCCCATCCATAAGTGTTTTCCTTTTCTTCGAGATTATAAGATATTTCATTAGAAGATTTTGAGTAAAATATACAATATATTATAATCCGGTCAATCAGGTGGCACACCGAGCTGATCTCCTAGTTCTATTCCGATAACAGAATGCACTATGTTATATTGTAAATAATTATAAGGCTTTTATGATTGTCATAATCGAATTACAAGTCTGAACTCATTCATCTTAGTTGAAATAAACACTTGAAAGAATAAGACTTAAATACAAAGTGTTCTGAAAGCTGTTCTGAAAATTTTAACCTTCAAAGGTTTGTATAACACCAGAAGCGCTTATCTATGAAAATAAATATTGCAAGCCAATAACAATACTTCCAAATCTGGCGCATTAAATGTTTATTTTTTTGTTCAAAACTGAAAATCCTCGTACCACTAATTCAATTTTTTTTTTGAGTTGTTCAACGACTATAGATGATCTCTCAAGTCAATGCATTGATCTTAGCTCTGATTTTGACTAAGAAACGTAGCTCCAATCTCATATGACAATCTTATCTGTAATGAATTGTGCTGCTCTAAACGGATGCTCTAAGTTGATATGATCTTATAAACTATTCTTCTTAATATGATCTGAACTGCTCCTGTAAACTGTTGACTATACTTTGTTTCAAAACTGAGTTGTCTTTACTCAAATTAGCTATGATCTGATCTGCCTAATCTACGATATTAGGTCCATCCTGATATGATCTGATCAACTCCAAAATAAGCTTTTGTTATCACCAAAACTTATAATATTTATCCTTAAAAAAATGTTTGCAAATATTTTGTCCAAAACATATAATTTAAAATTTTTTCACTTACAAAAACACTAAAAATATTTTAATAAATACTGTACAAACAGAGCCTTCACTATTTTTAAGAAAATTTCGCATGGGTGTTGATGCGATTAGCCAGTACGAAAGGCTTTGAATATACTCCGAAACTGATTAATTTAAGTCACAAGTTCGTAAAAATTTTTTCAGTAATTACAAACACTTCTTTAATATCTCGTGCGGACGATTGAAGTGGTTAAATTGTGCCCTCTATTTGTAATACCAAATCGAAGTGGTCCACACCAAATCTTTCATTTTGAATGAAAAAATATTAGCTCAGATGCGCGCCACCAGCAGGGTTTGTCTCAGGCAATAGGCCCCTCTCTATCGGCAGATCTCCGACGAGCTACGGGCATCGATTGTCATTTGTCCATATATATATATATATGACGCTTTAGTTTATCTTATGAAAGGCTCTTTCATTTATTTGATCGAACCATTAATTGTGTTTTGTCAAAAGTAACTCGTGATAGGGGGGGCTCCCCCCTACCCCATATTCCAGATGCTGACACTTTGATATTTCGTAAATTAATAATCAAGACAATCATGTATGGGAGCATGATTGGAGCCTAATTCACATATATATTATATTGGAGTCAAATTAAATTATTCAGATTTTGTATCAACATATATAAAAAATTTATATGAATCTATGTTAGGATCGAGCATTCGCTTTACCAAAAGTTATAACTTATGATAACGGTGCAACTCCAATCTTTTAAACCGTATAGTAATACAAGTATCACGGTTCGATCGCTCAACCTAGCATGGACAATTATTGAATTCCAACAATCTATTTATATATTTCTAATATTATCTGGTGCTTGAGAAAGAGGGATGGACTATCCCTATTCATCCTCTTCCCAGTTCCAGAAATTTTGGATATAACTTGGTTGATCTATGATTTGGAGAGAGTGAAAATGACTCTAATTGTTTTTATAAGGATTGGTACAATGATTGTATTTAAAATGTTTTCAATCTTAAGCTTAATTATTTTCAAAATATAGGAGACGTAGTATTTCAGAATACCAAACCTACAAGTACATTTTTCTAATTATGAACTATGATAGCTGTGAGTTAAAATCAATGGAGGATAGAAGTAATACCATTTCGCTGGGAAAAGGGAAATATAATCTTTCTTGGAAAACTATCGCACAAGAAATACCCCCAAAAAACAGACAATGAACAGGTTGGCTTTACAATTTTAGATAAACTCGCACAAGATATATAGCCATCGATATCTCCTCTTATTCGTAGGTCCATCGATTTTAAGAAATTAAACAAATTGGAGCAATAATTGCTGCTGTTCCAATTTAATAACTAGCAGAGTATATTTAATGCCAGGAAATTAAATTAGATGACCATGACCCGCAAGTTGTAGGGAGTATCCTAGGCGAATCCAAACTAGATTATATATTTATGTAGATACTTTTAATTATCACATATTCATTTGAAAATTGGCGAATTCAATTTACAAAAATGAAATTAATGATAGAATAGTCTTCTTTGACATTATACCTATTATGCTACAGATACATTTTCAAAAAATATTATGTTATTGTACAAATTTTCTTATATTAATACCGAGTATTTTGTAACTTATGCTGAAAAATCTGAAACGTTATTTGATGACCCCTATTACCACCTCGGACCCGAGGATCGAGCAGCTCACTTCAAGCCCGACCTACGCTTCCAAGATCGGGGATTGGCCCGATGACTCGCTCTGTGCTCGGACGTTTGCCCGAGGACTCGTGCTTAGCTCGAGGGTATTTCTCGAGGACATCGTTATGACGAGAAGAGTCCTACCCACATACGTCTTTCCTTATTTGAAGAATCCCGGGACGATACGTCTTTCTTTATTTAGGCAAGAGGATCCCGATGATCGTGGAGAATATTCGTCGAGATATTCTCTTCCACCGTCATTGCCCCTTTATAAATACCAGGTATGCTCCCTCCTTCACACACACATTCATTCTCGCATTCACTTACTTTCACAACATATATTTTTGCCCTCTTTTCTCTCTCGCATCCTGCCTGACTTAAATATTTGAGGGCTATGCCGGATACACTTCCGACGCCCTCTGACCCGTAATTTGTAGTTGCAGACATCAAGAAAAAGCAATATCCATCTTTCGGCGCCCGATGCTCGAGGTCCCGACGTGGTGATAGCTCTCGACTGAGATAATTTGGCTACATCATTATTCTTGCTAAATTTATATATCACGTAGTTTCAACTGATTAGCTGTTTTGTTTCTCCGAATTGAAATGTTACTAGAAAAATGATTCGTAGTAATTGCAATTACTACTGATTTAGCTTCGACTGAGATAAATCGGTATCTTATCTTTACTATTGATCAAATTTCGGTTATTGCAATTTAATAATTAAGATTTAATGTGTTGGAATAAATAAAGAAGCGGTAACCAAAAAAATAACATAAAATATTTTTAAAAATTCATGTTAGGATGGAAAAAATATTGTTAGAGAACATATAAAAATAAAAATCCGTCGAGTCTGTCAACGAACCGAGAACTTACGTGTGATTGTCAGCTCCAGTTCTTTTCTTTTCTTTTCTTTTTTTTTTTGGGGTAAGGAGATGTTTCACTATTGTATATAATGGTATTTTTTTTCTGTTTGTCTGTAAGATAATTTTTCAAAGTTATTCTCACCAAAATATTTTTGAGATATGTGCCATGGTTAAATTATTACACAACTTAAATAATCATGAAATTTTCAATTTCACGTTTCCTTCGAGTAATATAATATAAAAGTCGACATTTTTCTAGTGAAAAAACGGGAAGATTTTCCCCCCTCTTTATTTTTATTGATTTTATTTGTTTGTAATTTGATACATCTTTCCTTTGCTTGTAAACATTACATGATTATATAACTAGCAAGTATCATCTGAAAATTTTGGAGTCAATGACTTTCCATTTGCCCCTAAAAATATTAAAAGCGATAAAAACATTATTAAACCCACAGATGGGTGCTTAGTCAAATCTATCTCGAGTGACCTAGAAATTGCCTACGTGTAACTACAAATGGATGACAATTACTTTGGTCTTTATTTATTTATATATATATATATATAAAGTCCGATATTGTGGGCGCCTGTTATGGGCGTCTGTGTCGTCGCCTGAAGATGTTCAGCCGAACATCATAGGAAATTGATATGATGTTCGGCTGAGCATCTCCAGACGCCCAGAATATCGGACCTGATATATATATATATATATATGGAAAACAAAATAACTGAATTGGTGTCTGGCCTTGTCGAACTGGAGGCCAAGATAAGAACCACCGGATATCTGCGACCCAGTACTTCCTACCCTCTTAGTTATTTGATTTGACGAGGGCATAATGGCCATAACATAGTTTTGGCATTTTTTCTGTAGTAAATAATAGTCTACATGTAATTGGATAACTTTTATTAGTAGTGTCTAATCACTTGTTTACGGTGTCTCGATATCTATCCGTATCTTTTAAAGTTTATCGTTTTGTTTCACCTTTTCACTTGCCTTTTCAAACTCTATCTGCTTTCCATTTTTTCACAGTCTTTAAATCCAATAGATTGTCGAAAATTATGATTCTTTTCTCGGACCCGCTAAATCCTATTAAAATGTAAATTGTAGCAAACTCTTACAAAAAATATAGCCATATCGTTTTATCGATCTACTTCGATTTTTTTTCCTGATTCATATCACATAATCCATAACCCATAAACCATGTTTTCTCTTTCAAATAGAATAAACAAATTTACAATATGAGGTTGCATTAACAAACGACGTATTATTTATCATATACTAGCAGACAGCAAGTTACGGCTAATTCAACTGGGAACATTACTGGACATCCGGTACAAACAGTTCAGGTAGGAGACTGTTGAATATCTTTCTCACGCATTTGAATTTACTGTAGGTTGCTTCTCACCTTGATACTTCCATTTTTGCAGCATGTGGAGAATGGTATACATGTAAGTGACTGTGCAAATAGCATCTCTTGTTTTCACACTTTATTATTAAGGTTAAGACATAATGTTACATAACTATCTTGGTACAAGTTGATACAGGAACCCCAAAGTCCAACACCGAGCAAGAAATTTGGGAGTGAATCTGATAATAAGACGAGGAGATCCAACAACGAAAAGCAACGTGTATGTCAATATGTTAGCTATCTTATTTTTGTCCCAGTTTTCTCTTCTAACCTGCTTCCATGCATACCAAACTTGAACTGAGTGGGCATGCAAAGAAGCATGACCTCCTGGTTTGACAAAACTTGGGGGATACATGTGTTGTTCTAAGTAAAGCATTACGCGTATGTTGATCTTAAACGTGATTAGACATGTGTTAAGCTTACTGAGTTTTGTTTCAAGTAGTAGCTAGTGTGTGTTTTACGTCTGTAGTTGGTTTCCCAGGATAAAGTTCTTGGAGTAAAGTGATGCCAGTTTGTTTTGCAAGCAATTCTTCTAAAATGTTTCATGTTGGTAGCTGTAGGTATTTTTGTCCACCTTTGTCGATGATTGAAATATCTGGTTTCCCGTGAGGATATCTGGACAAGTTGATTTATAGTTTGTAAATTCTTTTCCCAGGAAAATGTAGACGCTCTCTTCACGTCCATCTCAGAAAATCTTGGGTTCAGTGAAGGAAAACCAGTGGCTGCTTTTACAATTTACAAATGTCTTATCCACTGGAAATCCTTTGAAGCTGAAAGAACTAGTGTATTTGATCGACTCATTCAGTACCTAGGTTCTGCAATGGAGGTATGCTATCTGGACATATTATCGATTGGGTCTGCTGATTCTAACTGCAATCTCCACCATTGACAGCTCATCCACACTGAAGTTTTAACTGCTCTAAAAGCAAACTGCATTACATTCTTTTTTTTTATTTTAGATTTGAGAATTTAATGAGAAACACATAGAGGGCGTTTCGTTGGGCTTTCAACTCTTTTCAACTAAAAAGTTTTGAGGTTGATTACACAGATTATTCTGAAATATTGTTTGGATATTTTTTAAGTTGATGTAATATATTGGAAGAGATGTAACGAAATGTTTTTATGAGAAATGTGAAACACTGTAATGATTGGTAGAAAAATTAGACAGAAACGGGAATCATGTAATGGAACAATATATTCTCTTTTCACTTGATCAGATAGTAAATATATGACTTCTGAAGCACATACTTCACCTTTCTTTTGTATTGATAGATTCTCCGAAAATGTAATTATAAGCAGAAGGAACTGGTGTTTCCAAAGCTGTTGGTTTGTATTTGCGTTATGAAATTTCCAGCTATTCTTATCTCATGAATCAAAAGCAACATTAACAAATACTAAAATGTCTCAACAGTGTTCTGCAGTCATCTACTGATTCAAATGCCTTGTTTTTTCTGGATGAAGTAAGCCAACATCATTTGTTTTACTGCTAACCTAGTGAATGGTGGATGTTTCATATCGTGTTCCAACACATCTACACTACTTTTTTTTACTTCAGCAAACACTAAAAGCTACAAGTTCCACTCCAAAAAAATCACCCCAACCTACATCATTGTTTGGAAGAAAGGCCCAGGTTTAAAGATTTCAGAATTATATCATCGGATACCCCTGGTCTGAAAAATGTTGAAGAATATATCTACTTTTAAAAATTATCTCATAGCTGAGAGAGATGATATGGTAACATTCAGGCTTTTCGGTCGTCTCCTTCTGCAAACCTTTCAATAGGTGGACTTGATGGGGTGTCCCAAGTTGAGGCCAAGTATCCAGCTTTGCTTTTCAAGCAGCAGTTGACAGCTTATGTTGAAAAGATATATGGAATAATTCGAGATAATACGAAGAAAGAGATGTCTTCTATCATCTCTTTGTGCATCCAGGTGTGAAGCTTTCTTTGTGGGAAACATTTTTTCCTATGAGTTGTGGGAAATCAATTTGAAAACGCTGTTTGAAATAGAAAGTAATTTATGAAAATCTAACAAGAATATTCCTCTTGGATCATCTACTCATTTACTTCTTTTTTCATGACCTCGGACTGCTACTTGGTACATCTTTCTTTGCGTGTGTTGATGACAGCTTTCCAAAATGCAATGTTATACATTCAGGCATCCCGAACATCAAGAGGAAACTCTTTCGATCTTCTAATCGATCATGTCAACGGCAGTTCTCGAATAAGTCACTGGCAAAGCGTCACTGAGAGCCTAAATAGTCTTCTCAGTACACCGAAAGAGAACTATGTAAGTAGGCATGACTACAAATTGTTGTCAGATATCTGCTCTTTTATCTTATGGAACTTGTTGTTTCAGGTTCCTCCAGTATTTACCCAGAACTTCTCCCAAATTTTTTCTTATATAAATGTGCAGCTTTTTAATAGGTAGTTCTTATTCCATCCCTGATAGTGTTCTGTTGTGAGATGGCACCTAGTTTACTCTTGTAGTTTTCTTCACTTGTTTCTGCAGCCTTTTTCTCCGCCGGGAGCGCTGCTCGTTTACCAGTGGGGAATATATAAAAAGCAGGCTTGGCTGAGCTTGAACTTTGGTGCGGACATGCACAAGAAGAGGTAACTGTTTGACTGGTAAGGTTAGGCCTAATCCTCAGTGCTGACTAGTTCGTTATATTCATATGTTTATATTCCTGTGCATCAATTATCCCATCCCATGGTGGTGGTGAAGGGAGAGCCCCGATCTCTCTTTCTGTTTTCTTCTATCTTTTTTCACTTCCCTTCCATATTTTTCTAAATGAGAATCTATGCTAGCATGATAAGTTCATTTATTTAGTTATCATCTTTTTGCAGATACTAAGCAACAGCTTTATAGAATCTGTACGCTTTATTGGGATGGAAACTATAACACACCTAGTGTATCTCCAGATGTATGTTTCATTCATAAATATTAATTTTTCTTGTACTTCTCATCTTTTTTCATTATCTAATCGCGGTTGACCATGATTTAAATATTTATTGCTTTGATTACTTCAACAAGTGTATTCCCTCTTTGCATTGATTCTCACCAGGTAATATCCAGTATGAAGATACAAACGAGAGGAGTCTAACGAAGCTGATAGCAACTCCTTCTTGCTGGATAAGGTGAGTAGAGAAATCTCTGTTTAAAGCATAAAAAAATAAAAAAATAGAACTGTATCAATTAACTTTGTTTTTGCAGCATCCCCTTCTCAGTTGATGATAGTAGCAACTGTCTCTCCGAGATACAAATTTCAGAGGCGTAAAGCCTGCTGCCGAACTTCGAAATCCAGCCTTCGAATTTTCGCAATAACATAGGCCATGGCTTCTGAGTCCTCAGATGCTCATGCATATACATAGCCTTGCAAATGTTTATGTCCAGTTAATGTACTGTATATAGAGTTATTCCCAGTTTAGTATCTCGGAATCATAGCCGCCCCAAATGTGTGTTACAATAGAACAGTAAGTTCCTAGGTTTACTCAGTTAGATGGATGGGGTGGTTGATTTTTATGTTCCACCACGACACGACTTTTAATTCTTAGAAGTCTCGTGGATTAGTTCCTTGAAATTGGTCTTGAATTTGAAATTGGCGTGAGTTAATCCATCTTGCTTATGAACCCTAAAATTGTCTTGGAGCATGATTCCATGGCAAACACTATATTTTTACCATCTCATTAAATTAATGCCTTCTAAATTTGTGCAATTCTGTATAATCCACGTCTAACTTCGTCTACATGTGTGTTTTTTTATTATCGTTTGTCTCGCTAGATCAGATATAATAGGATAAGATTAATAGCAAATGGTACGACTATAAATGATTGAGTTGGATATAGAATAATGTTTAATAGTTACCTTTCGAATTGTAGTATAATATTATAATAATCATATTCTATCACATGTTATGTTGGAGTATATCTCGAATAAATCAAATCATTACATATTTATTTTATATCAATTAAATTTTTTTAACTATTTATTTCTTATTAATTAATCATTAATATAACATTACAATATTATCCCCTGTCTTATTCCTTTTATTATATTTATTAATTTTTATAAAGTTTAAAAATGTAATTTAACTTTTTATTCCTAAATTTAATCCATCAAACAAAAAATATTACTCTAATCAAAACTTTATTCTCCATCCAACTCAATTATTTTATAATAACACAATTAGTATTAATCTTATCCTACCATATCTCATCTAACGATGCAAATGATTTCTAAGAGTAATATGTTTGATTTGATGGATTAAATTTGGGTTTATATCACATTTTTACTTTTATAAAAATTAATAAATATAATAAAAAGAATATTTTGGATAATTTCGTAATTTTATATTAATTGTTCGACTGATGTGAGATCCATAAATAAAGATTTGATTGATATGAAATAAATATATAATGATTTAATTTATACAAGATAGATAATATTCCATCTGAACGTAGGAACGATGCCAGTATATAATCCTATATGTCAAGTTCGGGATGTTACATTTTGCTTATGTAACCTTGTATATTTTATGTTGTCCTACTCTGATTTATCCACTAATTTCATTTTTTTAGATTTTTATGGGAGTGTTGTCACAGGAAATTGTTGGCATAGATTCAATTTTATTTCCATTTATGTAATTGTCGCCGAATAAATTAGCTTATAAGTTGGAGCTGATCGATAGATAATCATTAATATTAGACTGAAAGGAACATACTAAGGTCCAAGAAAATAACGGACCTACCCAATGATGGGGATGCAGATTTTTTAGCTGTAATAAAATAGTTTAATTCTGTAGCTAGATCTCTGATTCTGATCCATTTGATATTTCTAATTGTACTTTTTATTAGTATAATAGATAATGAAATTGTAAGCACGATTTTTGGTAGCCAAATCAAAAAATGACATAAAATAATTCTCGATTTTCTTTTCGCATTTTATATATCATGTTCGTTACGTCGTAAACATTATTTTAGAAAAATTTTTAACACATTTTTTAATACCAGATAATTGGATTGAGTGACAGTACTGAGGTGCATGTACGTATAAATTAAATATTTAAATTAAAATGGTAAATTTATTCTAAAAGACTGTACTCCAAAATTCGAGAATTTCTTCTTTAAACTAGGACAATAGAGCCCCATGTTCAGTTTAGATGCGATGAGTGTGCATGTCTATGTCTATAAATTAAGGTCATTAAAAAGATTGAATTGATTGAAGTTGTTGATAGAATTAAAAAAATTATTAGGTAAAGCAAAATGGTGGGAAATTAGATATTTTAAAGGAATAGTAAGGTTATCTTTTATGGGGACCCTAAGCTAATCAAAATCCGGCTCCATACCAATCATTTTTATTAGTATAATATGTGAAGAATCTCATTTAAAAAATTTGCTCTTATACATGGAAATTTGATTGATTGTACGTTATATATACCGAGATCTTTGCAAAGCTATATAATGGTCTTTCCTAGCATGTTGATATGATATCTATATTTTATAAATCGGTGAACTTTGTTAATGTAATGTTATTAAAATATCTATTGGATCCGTGGAACAGATCAAATCTGAGTTTTGATGAACACAAAATATGTTATTATGTTTCTAACGTTTTCATTAAGTGCACAAGCCAAACTGATTCAGATTAGAAGCGAGTTGATTAAGGGATGACGTTAGTGAAGCACAATTTAGCCAAGTTCTTTTAGAAGAGATGGATGCAGTCAGGAAGACTTATATTTCTATAGACCCAGAAATCCAGGTATGCAAGATATACTCGATCAGTCTGCATAGGTCTAAGATGGCTATGATAAGAAGCGAGCTGGAAGAGACAAGCTGTGAACTGTTGAGAAGCTGTCTAAGCTGGAACAGTAAGGGGACGCCTGAGCTGGATCAGCAAAGGACATCCCCTTGTGAACAAAAGTATTGGCTCCTTTGGTACAGTGTCTTCTTCTTCTTCTACAGTGAACAAAAGGTCCCTCGGAAATGGCAAGATATTAATTAATCCCCTTGTGAACAAAAGTATGTAATCACACATATGGCTTGGCTTTCCTACTCCAACGTATATGAATAATAACATATCTACACGATAATCCGCGTTAATTACTAAACTAGGTGATAAAAGCCAAATTATCACTATTTTGATCATTCAAAATGATAATAATAATATCATATCATGTAATCACTCTATAACCATCACAAATCCTACTCTGTTAATCTCAAAGTTTTTCTTCTTCTTGCATGAAAAGACGAGATTCAACTAACTAAACCAGCTAACCTCGGGCACATGGACCAATCTTAAATAATCATTTCACAATATATATATCCACTAATTAAAGGTAATATCTAATTTAGACGTTGAACTAAAATAGAGATTTAACTAAACTAATAGTATATATTTTTCGAATAATTAACAATGCTTTTGTTTGGGTGGCTTCGAACTTGGGATACTGACTCAGCAAGCAGTTCTCTGTCTTCTTGATTTGGTGACACGTGGCCCATCAATTTAAAATCTTTGTTAAGCCAAAATGGTTTGGTAAGAAGTTAAGCAAACCAAAAACTCCCACATCAGTCTCGATATTAAACTATCCGATCTGGAGAGTTTTCAATAATTTTGTTCATCAGGCTGCTACAGAATTGTGTACGAACAGCAGTTGGCACTTGGCTGTCAAAAGAATTGGGGCTTATAATACAGTTGGCCGGGACCAAGAATATTAACGTTAGCAATACGTCAACGTGAAAATTGTTAGTAGGTGCATGGTAGATAGTACAAAATTAATGAGTTCAATATCGTTTTTTTTTCCCTAAAAAACTTGTCCAATTTTGTCTTTTGATACATAAAATTTATAAAATTTGGTCTTGTTATACCAACTTTTAATTTTATATTATTCTGATTCAATGTACATAACATCCGACAAGTTGGAAATTTCCGATCTCACGTCGACGTTTTTCGATGTTACGTAGCACTTTCAGCGTTACATAACTATTGGACTAAATAGTCTACAAATTAGAACTATATACATAACAAAACAAAAAAAACCCTTTTTTCCCTGTTTTATTTGGTCATATGTGGCTTGTATATACACAAAGTTTCGGCCCATGCAAAAATTTAATGCTGGGGGGACAATTTCATATCACAGTAATGCATGCTTCAGTGGAAAGTGGTCTCGATTTCAATCATATGAAATTTATTAGATGTCATTTCACTACACACACACGACGTGTGCTTGCATGTGTGTGTTGCATATATATTATTTTGACAAGGTGTGTTGCATTATTCGAAAAATGCATGCGTGAGTAAGTATGGTTCAAAATAGTGAAATGTGAGGAAGAGCTAGGGCTACAATGGCAGGTGCAATTTGCAGTCCCAGTTACCTAATTCACGTGGACGCCTCACTCGCGTGCCCACTCATAGATTATGATATATACTTTGCCTTTATTGTATCTGTTCTTCTTCTTGGGATCGGCTTCTCTTCTTTAATTTCAGACATTATTTTGTGAAGAAATAATGGGATCTAGATTACATGAAACTTAAAACTAGATTTTATTTGATGTTGGAGATGGGAATATAAAAAATATAACAGAATGGGTTCTATAATGGTTCTTTTAGTTATTTACATTGAAATGATCTGTAAGAATTACCTAAGAGTCGAGAGATACTGCGTTTGTTGATAATATTTTCGTAGGTAGTCTTAAATATCAGTAGGCAAATCATTAGGTCAAGCAGTCAACTTTCTGGGTGTTTCCATCATTTTCTTGTTTTAAGTACAATACTAAATCCTATCTAAATCCCCCTAAGGCCTAAAGTATCTTGTGGATGTTTGGCCATTTGGGTTGTATATCATTTGTAGACATATTCAGCTACCATTCACATATGTCAGCATATGTGCTAACGAAGGAGATATTTATTTTTCTTTCTCTTTTTTTTTTCCTAAAAATGGAATTATATAAGATATACAAATGATGGTTGATTATTTCTGTACGAAATTCCAAAAGACCAAATAGAAAATAGAAAATAGAAAATAGAAAATATATATTATATGTATATGTAAAATATAGATATTGGTCATATTTGTATCTGAAAGTGAATGGATTATTTGTTTCAAATAAAACATCTCAGATTATGTCTGATGAATTGGTTTCTTTTTATGCGAGAATATTCTAATTGATGTAATAGTCCACGTTATTTTAGTCGATCTAATTAGAGGTCCATTTCTTGTCATTTTAAATTTACTTGTATGAGTAAGATATGGCAATGATAGTCGCATAAAATAAATTTCCAAGTCTAACTTGCAATAGATTTGACCGATTTAGGGTCCAAAATCCTGGACGCATAAATGCTCGCGATATGATAAGATTTATGTATTGATATTATTCCAATCACGTATGGGATAGAAAGTAATTTTGGTTTATCAACACGTCTTACTGAAGTATCTATTCTCAATTATTTCATTGTCATATATTTGTAAGCACTTTTTATCGAATGTAAACTCAAGATCGTCGAGGATAGTGTTGTATATTATTTTTTAAAACGATATTGTCACATCCAGGTGCTTACGGTAGTGACAATCATTTCTCAAGATACAACGACGAATTTCTCGTAATAGGAGTACACCAAATTACGAGAACAACGAACTTTTCAGATGATTTTCAGACTCGGAAAGAAGAAAGAGTATGAAAATGAGAGAGTAGAAAATGTTTTTTCAGACTTTGGGGGTCCTATTCATAGAGTATGAACAGTCAGGGGGGGCTTTTGGTGAATAATCACAACTCTTAGGAAAGGCTTGATCGTATCCATTAGATCTAATCCAACGGTCTAGATTGTGTCTATTTTGAAGGATCATGACCTTTCAATGCATCCCCTTGATTTAACAAATTACATCAGTCAATCCTAGATCAGACGCTCTAGATTGCATCGTTTCACCAATGGCCTTGATCGTGTCTTTTCACAATTCATCTAATGTGATTAACGGTTCAGATCGCATCGCTTCGCGATTCATCACACCCCTTCGTTTTATATCCGATCCAACGGTTGATAACTGTCTGCCTAGTCATTGCCCAGTCATCCAATCACTGTGGCCCACAACGTAGCCACGTTACTACCCAGTTATCCCGTGTCAGTCACTGGAGTATAAATTTAAGAGCTCCTCAATGCTCCTCGCGACGATGGATACGTGCGAAGTGCAAAGTGCGCCTCAAAGCGCCCATTGCGACGTGCACGTGCACCGGCACCAGCATGGTCTCGGGCGCGGGCTCGTAGGTGCTTCGCAAAATCGCACCTACTCACCCTCGAGGAACCTTCTTGGGTCTATTACAACTTGTATTGATTATTTACACAAAATGCAAAGTTACATATAAGGAAGGTTTGATTAGACTCTTTACCCGATGTGGGACAGCTTCACATTCCCTAATAATTGGGCTTTAATGACTTTATTAATTTCTCGTTCACCTAAAATCGATTTTGAGAAAATTAATATTCCAAAAGAATCTAGTCGAAATGCAGATTTACGTTTTCAAGTCAATTTCGACTTTCTTCGAACGGTTATCTCGATTATTTAATTTGGCCATTGCCCTTTTTCCAACAATACATGCAATATCCGGACGAGTACAGTTTGTGAGATACATCAAACTACCTATTATCCGAAAGTATTCCAATTGACGGGTTCCCCATGGTTTTGCATAAGTGTTTACTCAGGTCCATAGGTGTTTTCACCACTGAGAGTTCGAAAGCATTGAACTTTCTTAACACAGACTCCACATATTGAGATTGAGTCAATACTATTCCTTCAGATGTTCTAAAAATTTTAATTCCTAGTATGACATCTGTCAAATCCATATCTTTCATTTCAAAGTTCTTGGTCAACATTTTTTTTGTTGTCGTGATTATCTCGTGATTACTCCCCATAATCAACATGTCGTCAACATATAGACATATAATTCATATCATTTAGATGTGTCTTTGACATATATGTATTTATCACACTCATTTATTTTGAATCAATTTGACATCATTACTTTGTCAAATTTTTCATGCCATTGTTTTGGCGTTTGTTTAAGTTCATCTAGCGACTTAACTAGTTGACACACATTTTTCTCTTGTCCTGGAGAAACAAACCCCTCGGTTGCTCCATGTAAATTTCTTCTTCTAATTCACCATTCAAATATGCTGTTTTAACATCCATTTTATGTATTTCAAGGTCATGCAATGCTGCAATACTTATGAGCATTCATATGGATGTAATCCTTATCACTGGTGTATAAGTATCGAAATAGTCAATGTCTTCCTTTTGTTTGAATCCCTTAGCTATCAATCTTGTCTTGTACTTATCAATCATTCCATCAGTCTTATATTTGCGTTTTAGGATTCATTTACATCCTAAAATTTCGTACTAGGAGGGAGATCTACTAATTCTCATGTATGATTATGCATGATGGATTACACTTTCAAGTATTTGTACAATGGCTTACGGTCTTTCCATAACTCGTACGGTGTTTTATCATTTTTCTTGTGGGGAATTTTGTTGAGAATGTGATTGGTCGATAATATAGCTCCCCCCACAAATTCTGTGGTAATCATGAATTTATTAATAGAGCATTCATCATTTTCTTTAGTGTTCGATTCTTACGTTCGGCAACATCATTGGATTGAGACGAGGACGATGCCATTGTTTTATGAATAATGCCATATTTTACACAGTAATCATCAAATGGTGCACCATACTCTCCTCCTATGTCACTACGAATATTTTTATTCGTTGGCCAAGTTGTTTCTCAACCTCTGCTTTGTAAGCTTGAAATGCTTCTGAAGCTTCATCTTTGCCTCTCAATAAGTACACAATGCAGTACCTTGTACAATCATCTATAAAAGTAACAAAATATTTCTTGTCTCCTCTAGTTTGCATAAATTTTAAGTCACAGATATCACTGTGTATTAACTCTAGAGGGGTATTACTCCTTTTCAATGAGTGAAAAGATAGTTTGGTCATTTTTACTTCTACTCACCCCTCACATTTGTGTGCTTTGTTTATATCAATGGTTGGCAATAAATCTGCTTTGTAAGCTTGAAATGCTTCTGAAGCTTTCATCTTTGCCTCTCAATAAGTACACAATGCAGTACCTTGTACAATCATCTATAAAAGTAACAAAATATTTCTTGTCTCCTCTAGTTTGCATAAATTTTAAGTCACAGATATCACTGTGTATTAACTCTAGAGGGGTATTACTCCTTTTCAATGAGTGAAAAGATAGTTTGGTCATTTTTACTTCTACTCACCCCTCACATTTGTGTGCTTTGTTTATATCAATGGTTGGCAATAAATTTAATTTAATAAGTCGTTTTAGAGTATTGTAATTAACATGTCCAAGTCGACCATGCCATAAATTAGAACACTCAACAATATAAGTAGAAGCTTTAATTTTATTTTCATCAAATAGTCGGAGTACATGCAATACATTAATCTTAAACAGATTATCCTTTAAGCACCCCTTTCCTATGAAGATACCATTTTTTTGGACAGAATAAATTTGTTTGACTCAAACACTAGATTAAAACCGATCGTAATAAATGTCAATCCAGAAACTAAATTCTTTCGGATGTCGGGAACATGCAAGACATCGATGAGAGCAAGTTATTTTCTAGACATCATCTTCAACACAACTTTGTCAATTCTAGCCACTTCTGATGAAGTAGAATTCCCCATGAAGAACTGTCTTCCACTGACTGGGGCATAAGTTGAGAACATTGCCTCATCGGAACATATGACGTATTAATAGATTGCATCGTTGCGACAGTGCGAAGTGATGATGTGGGCTCGTAGTTGCTTCGCACCTACTCGCCCTCGAGGAACTTTCTCAGGTCTATTACAACTTGTATTAATTATTTACACATAATACGAAGTTATATATAAGAATGTTTGACTAGAATTTTTTCCCGATTAGGGACATCTTCACATTTCACAATAATTGGGTTTTAATGACTTTATTAATTTCTCATTTACCTAAAATCGGTTTTAAGCAAATTAATATTCGAAAACTATCTACTCGAAATGCAGATTCAAGTTTTCAAGTCTATTTCGACTTTCATCAAATGGTTATATCTCGATTAATTAATTTGGCTCTTGTACTTATTCCAAAAATATTAAGCCTTAGAAAGCGTAACAGATAAATAACGAATTGTATAATTATCAATTAATTATACAATTCATTTTGGATGGACATCATAATTGATAGTTGGTCAAATACAATAGAACCTGACTTGTTCCATTAGGTTTTCAACTTTTTATTGAACAGTAACAATTTACACGCACACGTTTCCAAACAAATATGTTCTCACTTATTAAATTATTAATAAAAAAAAATCAACTTATAAACCGATCTATTAATAAATGTTATAGTATCCTTACAAATTACAAGGTCCTTGTGATAATATGATTATTTTAGAATATCTTTGTGATATTTTTTCAAAGTTCCCCTCAACCATACATATATCTATCTTTACACACACATATTTTAACGAAAACTTATATAAACATCGTAGCTCAACATGCATACCTGATCACCAATTCATTACTTGTACTTGTAAAAGAAAAGCCAAGTTTGATAATTGACAATTGTATTGCGTAAAGTTTATTTTCACACGTAGGTTTACCACTTCATGGAAAGTTATAGGCTATTGTAGCTAACTGCAAATGATCGACATAATAAAATTCATCAAAATCAATTACAATCTTGCATCTGCTCTAGTTGTAGGATTCATTACCTATCATTTTTCCGAAAATTATGGTTGATTGAACCGACCGTCCGACGTTTCGATCGTTCTCCTAATAGATATAAATATCCTAATTTGCGGTTACATGACCATTTTTTAGTATTTTTCTTGCTCAAGGGTCCATAGATATTGTTCTAATTGGATATCGAATCTGAGACCTCATCTCAAATATGAGATATTGATATCATATGAGCTCTATGTCTCAGCCAAAATAGTAATTTGAAAAGTTGAAAATGTAGTAAACTAGCTAGCTAGTCAAATCCCGATAATTAATTAAGACACGGAGGAAGTGAATGATTGATGATAAATTCATCTGAAAAAAAGACACCTCTTCAGATCCTAATTCTGAAGCTTCTTTTTAAGACCACATTCCTTATTTAAACCTCCCCATACCTGTAACCCCCCTCCACATATTAATTCATTCAAACTATACTTTCATTCCTCTCTTCTGTCCCCTTCGCCACTCAAACATTCCACTTTCGTAACACTGCATCAAAATCATAACAACACTAAATTAATTTTTTAAGTTGTGATCATATATATATCAAGAACATATATAGCACAA
This sequence comes from Dorcoceras hygrometricum, assembly GCA_001598015.1. NCBI lineage: Eukaryota > Viridiplantae > Streptophyta > Magnoliopsida > Lamiales > Gesneriaceae > Dorcoceras > Dorcoceras hygrometricum. Next base: position 319,442 of record KV005644.1, read on the forward strand.
CGATCTTGATGAGTTACCATCGTGATAATTGTGTGCCGCCGGACATGGCCCGAAAGTCCGATCGAGAAGACTACTTTTCGGGCCGTTGCATACTCGTAAACGGCCCGGTCATTGTTGGCGCAGGTCCATCGGGGCTAGCGGTGTGTGCTTGCCTTAGAAAACAAGAAGTCCCCTTCGTGATTCTTGAAAAAGACGACTGCATTGCCTCGTTATGGAAGAACCGGACGTATGATCGCCTGAAGCTTCATCTTCCGAAACAGTTCTGCGAGCTTCCGTTCATCCCATTCCCTCACAACCTGCCACAGTACCCCACGAAGCATCAGTTCATCGGGTACCTCGAGTCGTACGCCAGACATTTCAAGATCGATCCAAGATTCAACGAATCTGTCAGCTCCGCCATGTACGATGAAACCTGCGGCCTGTGGCGTGTGAAGACTGTGAGGAGGAATGAATCAGGGGTGGAGTACATATGCAGGTGGCTCGTGGTGGCTTCCGGCGAGAATGCGGAGAAAATCGTGCCGGAGTTCCAAGGACTCGACGAGTTCCAAGGACATGTGACCCACGCTTGCGATTACAAAACTGGCGAGGTTTACAGGGGAAAGCGCGTTTTGGTTGTTGGTTGTGGCAATTCTGGGATGGAAATTTGCCTTGATCTCTGCCATCATAATGCCACTCCATTCATGGTGGTTCGCAGCCCTGTGAGTACTTTTTAAATACTTAAATAATTTACTGGCAATTGCCAATATAAAATCTATATATCCCAAAAATGTGAATATATTTATTCTCTCTTTTCAGCATAATCATTTCAGAGTTATGTTTGAAGTTTTTAATTAACAAGATACACGCAGAGAAGGAAACTGAGAAATTTTTTCATGTATTTACTTTCTACATTATGATGATATAAATCTTACTTTTAAAATAAGTAAATAACTCATGCATTAAAAGGAACATATAAAATAGTTAAGGTGCATATATTTATATGAAATTCAAAGAAGAGCAGAAGATTTGAAAACCATATAAATAAATATACTTTATATTATTAACCTGTTTCTTGACTGGATTTTTATGATATAGGTGCATGTGTTGCCAAGGGAAATCTTGGGAAAATCAACATTTGAGTTGGCAGTAACGTTATCAAAATGGATGCCACTTTGGGTTGTGGACAAAATACTGCTGTCAGCTGCAACATTGATACTTGGGAACACACAAAAGTATGGCTTGAAAAGGCCATGCTTGGGTCCTTTGCAGCTCAAAAACAGTGGAGGCAAGACACCTGTTCTGGATACAGGCACGCTTTCAAGAATTAAATCTGGTGAGATCAAAATAGTTCCCGGCATCAACAAGTTTCTGCATGGAGACCTGGTTGAGCTTGTCAATGGGGAAGTTCTCGAAATCGATTCGGTTATTTTTGCCACCGGGTATACTAGCAATGTTCCCTCATGGTTAAAGGTGATCATCTTGCTTTGCAAGTATGCTTGATGATTTATATATATGTCTGTGAACTGAGGTCTAGTTGGATTAATTCAAAGTGACAGTGGCCGAGTTTCACCCCAGATTCTATATATATTCGAATCTTGTCGCAAGTCAGGTTGTACGTATGTGTATCAATTTTATGCAACGAACATAATCTTTTAAAAGTTGTAGGCAACAGAAATCTGAAAGATGTTACAATATTCAGAGAATGATTGATTCTAGTTTCCAAGATTGGCGACTGAGAATTAAATAAATGGGCACATTTATTTTGAAAACTCTGTGCTGTTAACGTCAGCAATATCAAGAAAACCATCTGCGTTTGTTCTTATTCATCTTTCTTTTTTTTCTTTTTATCACTTTTTGTAACATTCTTGGCCCAATTTTCTTGGTGTGTTTGGCAGGAAAACGAACTATTCTCCGGCGACGGATTTCCCAATGGATGGAAAGGAAAGGCCGGACTTTACGCTGTAGGCTTCGCCAGAAAAGGTATATCAGGTGCCGCGTTAGATGCGATCAAAGTTGCGCAGGATATCAACAAATTGTGGAGAAACGAGACAAAGCAGAAAAGCCACTCGATCGGGGTTCCGTGCCACCAAAGATGTTAGTTGAGTTCATTATAAATTAGTTGGTGAAATTTTTTTTTATATATAGCAAAGTCTGTGTATCTGTTGTTTCTCTTCTTTCCTTGATTGTAGTTTTAATTGGCACAGTGGGTACTGACAGATCAATCGAGTTTGGCTATATGTAAGAAGCAAAGAAATTAAATATTAGAATTTCCCGAACTAAGAATATATATTTTGACAATTCATGTCAGCATGAGGTAGTTGTCTTCTCTTTCAAACGAAAGAAAGGAAAAAGGAAACGGGTCAAACCCAGAACCCGAAAACAAACTAGCTAGTGGGGAAGTGGTAATTAAACAAATGAATGTAGCTAGTTTGACTTGAAAAAATAAGCATGTTGATGTTCAGATTGATAGATGGAAGGCGAGTCCTTTTCTCTCGTTGTATGGATTTGGTCCAGGCCTGTGTTTATTACGGGAAACTGATAGGATCTATGACCAGAAAATTGGTCCATATAGGGACCCATTAAATATAATGGACCATATCCTATTCATTATTCCCTTGCAGCCATACTCTCTATTCAATGTGACGCTGACTATTCACTGCATTTGTTAAGGTAGTACAACATGTAAAATCTCTGGAGGCTTCGTATTGTCCAAGCCATACATGGACCTATCTACAAATAATTAGCTTAATTCTCTCCTGCTCTATCAGACGCATTGGCTGGGGTATTGAGGCTTAGAGTTTCAAAATTGGGAAAACCAATTTCGAGTGATTAATAAGAATGTATTCTTTTTTTTTTTCTCATTTTATAACGTCCAACTGATATCCCGAATATATAATTAATGGTCATAAAAGACCTAAAAATCATGTCCAACCCACTAGAAGCTGACCCGAAACTCCGAAAAGTGCAAAGTGTAAAGGCAAACAATGAAGCTCCCACCACTCCAAAGCTTAGGAGGTCCTCCCAAAACCCCAAGTCCGGATGGATTAGCCTTTAGGGATCAAAACTTGAATAACTCTAAAAGTCTTTCCGCTTTGTGTTCCATAAAAGTTCATACAAAACTGGAGCGTGATTTGTTGGGTTTATGTTTCGCATTATGATCAATATATATGTTTATCTCCGAAACCTTTTTGTTTCGGAGTTGCTTAGCATTCTTTGAGTTTTATCTTTGTTGGTTCAGATCAAACCATCTCGATCTGGAGTTTACTCCAGTCTTACTCAATCTGTTCTTTTGTCAACCCGACCTAGGAGTCTCGGATTATACATAGCCTATTCCACATCTCTTGTTCTGGTTAGTTAAGTCATAGACCGACTATCTTGCTTAACATACTCCAAACAATCATGCGTAATGCTGACCTTTACAGATAAAATTGATGCGTTGTTGGATTATATTATAGATACAATGGGGTGTTGAGCTATAAAAAATATGTTTTTATGTTTTACTTTTGTAAAGTTAACTCATTAATGGACTAACCCCCTATATAGGTTAGAGGCCCCTTGGCCCATACAGGTGGTAAATCGAGGGATATGCACGAGTAGGCAGGAGCCCGAAGGAGAGGACCCATATAATGGACTAATTCCATATCATACCCCACAATATTTCAGTGAAGAATATGCTCCACACGAGAATCGAACTCGTGAAGTCGGGGAAGTTACTCCCATATCACCTCGGGTCTTACCAACTCGCCTATGCCCCTTCGGACAATGTTTTTATGTTTTACTATACCCACATCAGATGGTATCTCCCGCTTCGGACAACATGCATACGGATGTGGTGCAAAATTTATTACTCGGAAAAAATTGATAATTGGGTTTCGATGTTCAATTTCAAAATATTTAGCTCTATTTAATAATTTAACGGAGCCAATAAACTATATGCGATAGCCACTGCACATCTCATAGTTCGGGGCTTCGTAACAACTCTAGCTAGCAATTTCTTCTCAGTAATTTTAGACCCATCTGTTGTACCATATTAATTGTCACATGAGAAAACTCGTCATTTTCAGCTCCAGGAGCACTCTTTCAAACCATTTGCATCCACAGAAAACTTTATTCAAGTCAAAATATAAGATATTCATTTTCGGTTACTCGATTGCCTACCCCAACTATATATTGGAAACATATAATATTCTTCGGTTCTCCAACTTCCAAACAACTTGATTAACAAGTTTTCTCTCAATAAAATATATATATATATATATAATTGATATTGTGGGACACCTTGCATGAGCATTTATGTGACTATCTGGTGATGTGATATTTCGCGGTAAAGTATATATATATATATACACATAAAATTAAATCTACGTTGAATAATTAAAATGGCAATAAATGAGCCAATTATTCCGAGTCTTCGATTCAATAAGCACACGAGTACTGATCAAACTTCACCAGCTGGCTCTGTATAATCTTTGTGTGATGATCTTTTATGGCAGATTTAGACTTATCAAGACTAATGAGTAAAAGTCCTTTTCCAGTATTCGTTTCAAAGAATTTTTAAATAAATATATAGAGACGTATCTCTGTTGTCAACTCTGAAATATTTATTTAATTTAATGATTACATGAATTAATAAGACGAAAAATAACATCTTTCCTACGCTTTCTGTAGGAAAACATGCATTTGGTAACATTTTCTCGATGCATCACATCTAAATATAAGATTCTCTATAGAAATGGAACTTTTTAAGGTCATCACCATATATAGTACTGTCCTGAGAAAAAGTTATTGGCTATTTTATCTTTAATCCTGTCATTTTTAATTTACTTCTAATTTCAGGCTATATATATACAGGAACAATGATAGTAAAACATCACCATTAGCCTGAACTCCATATTAGCAAAAAATATAGAAAAAAAATATATAGAAAAAATATTGTTTCTAAACTAAAAAAATAATCTATCGCACAACCATGAAGGACAATAAATGAACATATATTTTGTCCTTCATTTTGTATATATTATTTATTTTAAGAAAATGAATAATGCGGGTTAATATATTTTCTATATAAAGAAGATAATATTGTCCTTCATTTTGTCCAAACCATTATCTTGTATTATCTTGAAATACAAGATAATAAATTCCGAACGATTCTGATGTCCCCTATTATCATCTCGGGATCCGAGGACCGAGCAGCGCACTCCAGGCCCGACCTACGCTACCAAGATCGGGAAATATTCCGAGGACTCGCTATGAGATTGGGTGTTGGTCCGAGGACTTGTGATCAGATCGGGAGTGTTTTCCGAGGACAATGTCATATCTACCAGAATCCAGCCCAGATACGTCTTCCCTTATTTGAAAAATTCAGGGATGATACGTCTTTCCTAATTTAAACGATAAGATCCCGAGGATTGCGAATAATATCTATCTCGAGATACCAGATGCATGCAAATATTCGTCAGGATATGCTCTCCTCCACCGCCTAGCCCATCTATAAATACCAGGTATGCCTCATTCATTCACACACACATTCTAGCATCCTTTTGCACCCAACACATATTTTCTCCTGCTCTCTTTGCTCTTGCATCCTGCCTGACTTAAGCATCGAAGGGCTTCACCGGACACATTTTCAACGTCCTCTGACCTGTGATTTGTGGCTGCAGGCACCAGGAAGAAAGGGTTTTCCATTCACCAGTGCCCGATGTGATGGTATCAGCTCGTCGACTTAGATTTGACTATATCAAATTCGGTTTTGGACAAAAAAAAAAACTTTGCCCATATATTTTCAAAGTGGATCCTCGCATCATTTCAAACTTCTGATGGAAAAACGTTTATGAGATGAACTTGGGTTACGAAAATTATTCCCTTTATAGCTTGATCAATGGTATTAAAGGGGCCCCGTGTAAGATTATGCCATACTGGGCTGGGCTCATTCATTTGGGTTGATCTAGCTTGGCTAGCTAGGTACCTGGGCTGAGTTGTGGTGCTCTTTGGGAGTGATCGCTCGTAGTAACTGAGGGTCCAAATGTGGAAGCCCGTGCTTCTATAGGTCCACAGGAATTGCATGGGTTTGCCCATATTCCGGGGGATATGTTAGCAGCCGAGTTGGATTTGGAATGGTCCTGAGCACATGAGCTTAACTGATTAAAGCTATGGCAAAGATTAAGAAGAGGAATTGGTCTAGAGCAAATATAAGGATTCAATTATATTTCAATCTATTTTGACATCTCACTCTTATGTTCCAATAAAAACGAATAGAAAATCCTGATCAGAATAAACAACAACGTCGAATCAAGACGTCCCTCGTCTTGAAAGAATTTTCTGGCCCCGGTAGCTTTCCCAAAATAAGCCGCGATTTGCTACTTATTGCTCACGAAAACATCATACCTATACGTCGTTTGCGTATCATCTGGAATCACTTTTTTGGACTAGGAGAAAATGGGGCTGATGGTGGTTTAACAAAGTTTTTCTAACTAATACTTTTATTTGTTAGCATATTTTACTCTCACGAGTCACATCATTATATGAGTTTTCTCTTTACGTAAGCTTCATCCGACACTCAAATTAAAAGTCTTCCGGAGTCATTTTTATTGGTTTTTAATCGATTAGAAGTTGAGTTAAGATGGTATGCCATTAGTTTAGTAATGTAACTCAAAATTGATTTAGCCAATGGATCAAGTTACCAAAAATCTGGAAGTTGGTACAGTAAGATTCTACTAATTAGATCCAGGACCAAAGTTATATATATAAAGTTCACTTGTAAAGCCAAGTCTTGGAAAAATAACGTCACAAAGTTCTATTAAGTTTATTTTGTTTCTTGGACAAAAAACACAAGTTATGGAGGGACTTTTGTTGATCATATTGGAATAGATAGCAACCAATGAAAAGAAACTCGATCTTTGTCCCAACCAACACTGGTATTGGTTAGCTTTTTTCATTTTATCTTCATAAAACAAATATTTCACTATTTCCAAATAATTACCATCATAAGGAAAAGAATACAGCTCTAAAAGTTTTAGTTTATAGTATTCAAAAAATTGATGGGAAAAAATTTCAAATCTTTGCATAAGTTAATTAAATGCTATATACATATAGATGGAAGAAATAGGAAGACAGGCTACTTTTAGAAAGAGTGATATTTATGGAAATGTGACATTTTCGAATCTATAGTTTAATGATTATTAGTTGCTCAGTAATGTCAGGTCTCGAGGTCCACGTCAGTGTTCTCTTTGTAATTTTAATTTAGTATCGACAACGTTATATCGTAGTATATATTATATTACTTTATTACAGAAAAAGATTGTATTTTGTCTTTCTAAGTTTGACTTTTGCGGGCCTATAAATATGGTGAAAATTAATTGGTCCGCCATGTTATCATGTGAGCATTTCACTTCTACTACTAGTGATCGACTGGTTTCATAAAGTTATTTTCAACTTAAAAGAAAAAAGTTTTCAATTTAATCAACTGTCAGAAAAAGTTTTAAATAATGTTAAATCTGTTTAGTTATTAACATACTTTTATATATATTATATATAGCTGATACGATGGACATAAAATCAATGTTACCTAAAGGATAAAACCCACTCCTACAGATGAGATGAGCCCCAACATGATGGATCCCACCCCATGTGAAGGGTGAGTGCTATCATTCTGATAGCATCACACCAACCCCTAAAACAAACACGATTAATTTAACTGAAAAAATAAAACTTTTGTAAACTACAAATAGCCTACGCTTGGTTCGTGTACAAGTGATTCCTATACATTAGTTAATTGGGGATTCAATAGTTTGTCGTAAAAAGATAATCATTTTAACGAAGTCAAAGTGATTGAGCCGTTTGAAAGTGACATGTAGTGGCTACGTTGAGTGGCTACGTTGAGTGGCTACGTTGAGTATCAGTAGGGATGTCAATTTTTCCCGTTTATTTGGAAGCCCGCGGGGTAAACCCGAAAAGGGACGGGTATGAGGAATTTTTTATATCCCCGAATCAAATGGGGATGTAGATGATAATAGCATCCCCATCCCCGAACTCTTCGAACCCGTACCGATAGTGTATGTATATATATATATAACATAAATAATATTATTATTATTATTTAATATTATTTAATAATCATATTATTATTTAATATTACTATTATTATTCAATAAAAATCATATTACTATTTTTGGTTCTTACATATTTAGATGACTAAAATTCTTCAAACCTAAATAATAATAACATTTATATGCATATATATATTGATCTTTAATAATATATTATTGAGTAATAATAATATATAATAATAATATATATTATTCAATATATTAAAAATATGTATGTAATAATAATATAAAATAATAAATAATGTATGTATATTTATATATATATATTTAATATTAGAGACGGGGATGAGGATCTCCGTCCCCGAGCGATCCCCGAATTATTCGGAGACGGGGATGATAATGATAAAATCGACCCCGTCCCACCCCGTTGTCATCCCTAAATATAAGTCATGATGCTTTCGTTCCCCACCCCCTCTATATATATGTTTGCTCACACATTCAATTTCCAGTGTTTCTTCTTTACGCACGCACACATATATCACATAAGTAGTACGCTACGTTTAATCAAATCCCTTAACTAATTAGTTCGTGTGATAAATCTCCACGTAGTTTGGATCTCCTCGTTTTCAGCTATCGCCAAAATTCAGACAGATCCAATATCAGATGTGAGTTTAGGTTTTCGATCGTGGCCTGTTTGGTTACTTCTCCTAATTAACAATGTTGCATTTGGTTATCCGTTAATTAATACTCGTCCAACTTTGACATAAATATATGTTAGCATAAGTTAAATCGGCCCTACATTTGTGCTTTTGTTCGGTCGACTTCATTTGAACATGTCGAGTTAGGTGTGCATGAGTGTGAGTGATATTGAGACGAGTGACCTCCTGAAAAGTTCTTATATGTCAAGTTGTTGACATTGTGTCGTTTGATCTAGTTGTTTATGTAAGACATAAAAGCGTGATGTTGGGTTATCACGGATAAATATGACCAATGATAAGGAAATTGTAAGACCGACCTCTAACGAAAAATGCAACAACACCAACAGTTAGACATATATGATATGTTGCATGATGTGTGCATTGTGCACTACTATTATTTGTGTGCATTATACCCTGTGAACAATATTAAAATCGTGTATATATATTAAATAAAGCTTACTATTATCTATGTATAATTTACTTTATAATTTATATTTGAGTTATCGGTTTGTGATTTATTTTTTCTTTCCGGAGATATAATGGCAATGGGAGGACTGGTTTTTCAAAAGATAAATTTATTTTTGTATTTATTATTTGAGAGAAACTACAACTCATGAATTAGAAATCCACCATAGAAATGATATAAAAGAATGTTAGTTGAAGATTAATGGTGTACTTTATAGATATTTAGTACTTGTGTTTTAAACATTGTTTTGAAAATAAATATTTTCGTTTATTTATATATATATATTTTAAAAATGGTTGAATTAGATCGTTTCTAGAAGTTAGATCGATTTGATTATCAAGCCGATTACGAAAATATTGGTTTAAAAAGCATGTGGTGGATGACCATACATAAGTTTTATCCCCGAAAAGCACATACATGTATATCCACCCGTTTAAAGCCTTAAAGGAATAGTCGATGAATAAGGTGGTTGTCCCCAAATTCCATCGAGAACCGCAATGGGAAGCCCCTGCATAGAAGGAAAGGACACGTGTGGTTTCATGATTGGGAAACACATGAATCTGACACGCCATAAATTTCCTCCCGACTAAGTTTTCGTATCGTCACCACAGGCGGTGTAAGCGATACCAAAAGACAAAAAACGAAAATTCACATTTACGGCGTACTAATGTTTCCTGCGAACCGCTTAACGCGATGATTATCTTGTCAATTCTGTGTCCTTATCCTCCATAATCTCTCGCTTAACTTTTGTTTCTCCCTCTATCACCCGAGAAAAGCGACACTCGTAACCACAAAAAGTTTACCGACTGGCATATGCCCATTTCCCCTTCATTGAATCTTTAGAAACTTTCTATTCTTACTATGCTATTACTTGTGCTGGGGTATTTGACTTTAAACCTTCCTTGGAGTTAAACCCTTGTTGTTTTTCCTCGTTTTTGCACTATGTCGGGCTCCCAGTTCTGTGAATTTGGTAGACATGGCAAGAAAAAGGGCAAGACTCGTGGTTTGAAAGATGGCCGTTCGAGTTTTCGTTCCTCGCTCTCTCCCACGTGGCAGGGAATGGAGAGGATCCTTGATGGAGGAATTGAAGATTCGTGTGTAACTGCATGGAAACTGGGGGAGGAGTTGGAGCTGGAGCTGGAGTTGGAGTTGGAGTTGGAGTTGGACCCATTGATGGAGTTCGGTTCAGGAATTATGACCATGATATTGAGCAAACTGGATGCACGCAGCGTGGCACAGTCTCGTTTGGTTTCTCGTGACTGGCTTGCAGTTGCTTCCAGCGATAAAATTTGGGCGCCCAAGGTTGGTAACCTGTCCCTTCTGTTTTTACGTGCTGATTTTTTGTCCTTTGCTTCTAGTTCATGCTTGTTCTTTGTCAATTGAGGTTGCTCTGTTTTTACTTTTTCATTTTCCATTCCCCCCCTTGTGTGTTTTGGATCACGAGCATACATTAGGCGGGAGGTTTTTGAATTTAAATATACTTCTTTTGTTTGTGTTCTGTGGTTAATTTGATTCCATTTTTGGAATTTAGGCTTCTTAGGTCTTCAATCGACACTGTTTCAGTGTATTTAAAAATGCATTTGAGTATTGGGACCACTCCAATTCTTGCTGACTATAGTGATAGTACATGGGGTGTTGGTTTCCCTACCTCCAAGAGGTAACATGATAGCATCCTTGCAGTCTTGTGGATTCCTTTGTTTTAATATTCTTAGTTATAATTAAGAAGAATATGAATTTGGTTTGATTTAACTGGCATATGTGCTGATAACTTTCGAAGTGAGTTTCTGTCAGCAGTATTAAAGACTAATTCGGGGACATTCTTATCCTCTTTGAGTTTTGTCCCGGATCCCTTTCCAAGTTCCAGTTATTTACCTTGTGATATCTCTATCTTCTCGTGTAGCTCAGTTTGACTGTCTCTTTGGCATTGCATTGAACTATGTGTAGCAACGAACAGTTGAAGTTATCAATTCTGCAGTTTTATCAACATTTATCCCTCAAAATTACCTGGTTAATAAATATTCTACAGAGATGCTATGGCAGAATTACTCTTACGGTGGAGATAAGAGTATGTTGACACCCAACTATACTTTTTCTTCTTAATGGATTTCCACCGTATTAATCACATTCTACAATGATATGTAGATGTGTAGAAGACAAAATTATACATCACTGTTCAACTAAACAAGCCCTTGGTTGCCTTCTTTTATTCGAAGGTAGTTGTGTAATCCCCTGTTTCGGCACTATACTGTCTTTGAGAGTATCGTTCTCAAAGACCATCTCCTTATGAATTTCTTCCCTACTTGTTGAGGTCGGACATTCCAGCTGATCCACACTTTGGACAGTGTCCTTCCATTTAACTGGAAGATCCCTCAATTCCGTTGAGAGTAGTCTGTTAATAAACCTGGTCAGGTGCCAGTTTATGAGCATTATTTTCGGCGATGTTTTGTTCTCTCCTGGCGTCTCTTCTAAATCTCTAAAGCTCTATTGCCATGTAAAAGTGGAAATAGATGGTGCATGTTTTTTATGTTCGTCTATATATATATTTGAAAAGAAATATATTACTTTAAATTCTCAACATAGTCGAGTTTGTTCAATTGAACTGGAACAATGATTTCCTGAATACAGATATGTAATGTTCCGTACTCTGTTACTGCTCTACATCATGAATAGTTGTGTGCCATAGAATCCTATACTGAAGAATGAAAATGGTGGAAGCATTTAACCTTTTGAGTTCCATGTTTGAATGGGTGAAATTTTTAAAATCTTCACTGTAGCAGGGAGAAGGAACGTTTCACTGTTTACTTGGTTTCTCCCATTTTGCTGCACTGTTACAGGATCTCTTTCATATACCCAGAAATGGCATATTAATTGGTCATCCGACAAATTTATCTTCTGCGTTTCTGTATGGAGGATTATGATTCACCAGTTTGGGGACGATGCCTTGCCAACCACGAGAGATCGACTGGCAGAGATATTTTTAACTTTTGTCTATATTTATTACAAAACAATATGGAGAAATAAGGACGAAAAAATGTTTGCCCTTTGAGGTTGTTTAATGAGCTGGAGCTCCTCAGTAAATCGACAAGAGACTTATCGTTTGTGACGTGTCTCAGAGAGTTTGAAGACTCGAATGTCCTGGCGTACGTGAGCAAGAACATGATGGGAACAATGAATTGCAAAAGTTGAATGACTTCTGGAAATTTGTTTTTCTAAGTAATTTGTTAAAATGTTTCTGTATTGGTGATACCCAGTTATAGGTCTCTGCAGATGCAAATCGTTATATTATAATATTTAGATTTTAACATGCATGTTGACAACTTTGTGTACCTTATTGTGTTTCTTAGCCATTAATTTGATTTTGGACTCATGATATAAAGTATCTACTTACCTCAAACATTTTATTATGGTGGCTGCTGAACAAAAAAATACGTTGCTTTACTCTTATTTTTGTGATAGAACTTTTTTGATCGTGGTTTATTGTTGATTTAGAAAAGATTTGTCCAAAATTTGTAGGATTATGTATGCCAGCCAGCAAATCACGCTGTTTATACAAGGTTAGGTAGTTAGTACAGATACTATTGCCTCCCTGTTTTTGTCCAGTCAGAACTAGGGCGCCAAGGATTTCTTGACATTTAGGATAGGATGTGAGAGAAAGTCATGACCAGTCACTGTAGTTACTGAAATTTTGAGTTGTCATTGTTATCACTGTTTATTTGGTATAAACCTTCTGTAAGCTTTTGCCAACAATGGACTTTGATGCATTGATGGTTGAAATACATTCCACTAGATCCAAGGCTTTTACCCGAAATTTGATTGGTTAAGTTCTTTATTTCTCAGGAGGAGAAGTGCTAGTTGCTGTTTTTCTGGAAACATGGAAGCATTTTGGTCTCAAAATTGGTAAGAGTTTTTAATGCATTCAGAGAGTTAGAATCAGTGTTAAATGTTTCAGGTGCAATTGGATTAGTCTGGCAAGTGACCTATGAAATAATAAGACTAGGAACTGGTTTATATGTGAACCTATTAGAAGTGTTGGATCATAATATTTAGGACTGTTTTGGTGAAAGTAGGGCACTGGAAAGGTGATGATGTAGCAGGGGATAGTTTTACATCTTCCCTATTTTTGGTTCCTCCTAGATGAGGGAGTTTCCTGATGTATGTAGGAGAAATAAGCATAATCTATTGTAGAAACATAACTTGGAAATGTGAAAGCTACAGGGTTCTTGATTGGCAACTGTTGCACTAAATAGTGGAGAAAGGTATACATCCAAAAGGCTTTAAGTTGGTTTACAGCGTTGGGCAGAGGGAATCTATCAGACTATTAGCTCTTCATCATTTTTGAACTGGTCCGTAATTTGAATCATGGGTAGACATAGCATCTCAGCTATTCTCTCTCCGAAGTGCTCGGAAAGGGAATGCTCGAAAAGGAATTTTAACTATAGCTCTCGAATGTTTTGCTGATTCAGTTCCATTGTTTAGTGGATTTGATTCGGACCACTTCTAGATAAAAATATCCAAGTTCTAATTTCATGATGACCAAAGATCCTGCCTCCATGTGCTTAGAAGTTTTAGTGCTAAACCAATTCCTTGAAGTGTCATAACTTGTTTCTAAAATGAGAAGCAGCTGCTTGAGGTTATTTGATTAAGTTCATGATCTCAAATGTGGTGGATGTGGAGTGACCATATTTATCCTGAAAATGAATAGCATTTGTGCAAATAATTCTCTCATGGCAAGCTGTTGATTTGTTCCTTCTATTGGATCATATCCTCCGCAATCTGGTGTATAACCAGGGTAAAAAATCTGATACAAGCATTGGTCTTTTCCAGCCCTATTTTATTTCTAGTATGTTAATTCTCTAGGCGATAGTGATATAATATTTGATTGGGGCAAGAAAATGGTTCACCCAAAACAATATCACGTATGGATTTTAAGACAATGGGACTGTTAACAAAAAATTTGTGCAAAATAAAGTAGGAAATGATAAATAGAGTAGGGATGATGCTTAGTGTACAGCTTGGCTAGCTAAGGATCTGTAGCCTAAAATTCATTGTTCATCATATAGAAACTGTTCAGTTTTTGTCGAGCCACTGCATGTAGATTCAAGGTGCAAGGTTAGAAGTAGTCTGAAGAAGTTGACGTTTGGGACTTCAAGCATGAATTAATACAAAAATACGTTTGATGGACTAAAGGATTATCAAATAGCTCTGTGACTCCTATCCCAGTTGTACCAGGATAGGGTTGCAGTATCCTAGGCCATATTGTGGTGGAAGTTGTAGCTGTGGGATTGAAATGTTTCCCAAGTAGGACATGCATGCTCTATTGGAAGTCAGTGAAGATCTAAAATTAAGTTGATAGAATTTACGCACATCTTTTCTTATTTAGTTAGCACCCAAAATATGGCGGTGTTGATGCTTACCGCTTATATCAAAGTTGGTCACGTCAGTGCAACTGAGCTTAGATACTATTTTCTTGCTTTTGTTCACGACTTGAGCTTATTACGGGTGCTCGTTTTCTGATATTTCCTTGCAAAGAAACCAGTAAGAAATGGGGTTCATGTTTTTTATCCCTCTCCCTCTCCCTCTCCCTCTCCCTCTCCTTGGCCTGATTGTCTCTCGCATTCACCAACATTATTTGCGTTTGACTTCGATTTCCTTGACTATCAGAGATTATTTTGTCAACTAGTTTGGACTGTTTCTTAGATTTAATATGTGCCACAGCTGTCACACTTCCCATGATATAATCACATTAATAAACATAACACTCGTACTCTTGTGGGCCCTTAATGTTGAATAGCACTTAGATAGCAATAAGCCACAGAGATTAGGTACACCTCATTGATGATTGCTCGGTTCCCTTCTTTTAAGGCCTTCTTAATCCATGACTTGAAAGCAAGAGATGTGAGGCTCTCTGCTCACAATTAATCTTCTAATCTTAATCAGTGGGTTATTAATGTAAACTAAACAAGTTTAACAATCTAATCTGGTTTATACATAACTTACTAAAAAAAAAAATTTTCAACCAGCAGAAGCATAATAAGTTCAGCTGGTAGCGTAAACATGATTCATTTACACAAATACTTCAAAGTTCACAGCGGTTACAAGCTAAGTTCACTAGTACACGCTTATGTTTTATATACAAAACCAGACGTAAGCAACCTAAGATCAATTGTCCCAACATCTAGACTATCAGCTGATGTTTAGTCTTCATGCTGCTGATCCAGCATCTAGGTAGTCTTTCTCGCTACCCGTGGTTGCTCCCCACTAGTTCTTTCTTCCTGTTGTCATGCACACATACAAAACAAAACAACAGCCGGATAAACTCCGATGAGAATCATCTCAATATAATCAGCAGGTACGCATAATAACAATAAAAGCATAACAGTGTATCAACTGCAATTAAATGCAATGACATGAAATGATTCTAGTTCTCCTCTTCAATCTCAGAATTGATTCCATATCAGTTCGACGCCATCAAGATTCGTATCCGATCTTGACATGAATATTCATCTATGAAACCTTCTCCGGCTTCGAAAATCAGGCCAACTCAGTCCTGGGCATTAGAATCAATTCAATTCTCTTCAATATGCAAACTCATGCAAATATAAAAGATCCACTACCTGTGATGGATCGACACACACATAACTCAAGTTCTAAATCAAGAACAATAATCATATATGTATGTGGTTTCAGCGGAATACTCAAGAACAATCATTCTTGAGTAATCTAGTTCCTGACTCTTCTGTCAGATTATACCTTTGTTTCTCTGTTTTCAAATACTTCAATCAGTGTTCTTAAGCTCTGTTCCTCACTTCCGTAGATACTCTCAAGAGCAAAGGTCGATAGCTGAAATCAAGATGTTCTCAGCATTTCAAATTCACGCTTATTTATAGACGATGATCTCTGTATTTCTTGCAGTATTTCCAACGTATTCAATTCGAGTTCCACGTGTCATGCTGAGTTATTCAAACAAGATATACTCCCACCGCTTCGAAAGTGGATAACGATAAACAGATTTCTCAACTGCTGTTGATCGTCCTCAGTTGCTGTTCGAATATCATTCTCTTGTTCTTCAGCAGATGCAACAACCAGCTGTAGTCGCAACCAGTCGCAACATGAATCCAGTCGCAACATAAATCCAGTCGCAACATAAATTCAGTCGCAACACTTCAAAGCTCAAAACGATGTCGTTATAACTAATTCCAACGACGTCGTTACGTATCCTCAGCTGGTACTACCTCTTTATTCAAAGAAACCAGCAGCTGGTCGCTTTCTTATTTCAACGGCTGATTTCGCAACAATAGTCGAAACGGTATCGTATCAATATTTCCTGTTTATAATCAAAACGGTGTCGCATCGTTCCCTCGACTGGATAATCAGCAGATACCACAATCTCTCGACTGATTTCCAATTTCTCGTCTGGTTGCTAAACGACATCGTATCGAGGCTCATAGTCATAAGTCAAAACGCCGCCGTATTATTCTCTCAGCTGGAACCATTTTCCCCTCGACTGGTTTGCGTTAATTACCAAAACGACGACGTCGCACCTACGTCATCATCAACCAGCCGATGCATCAATAACCAGCAGATACACATCAATAACCAGCAGGTACATAAACCAGCAGATGCGTAAGAAATTCTTGCTACTGATTCCTCGTGTAGTAACCAACACGTGTCGCTTTCTCATTAACTCTTGTATTCGTGCGTTTGCTTCCAGCTGACATCAACACTAACGCTTCAACTGAATTTCAAAATTCCACCAGTCGCGAGCTACAGTAACCTGCTGCTGATTTTATCAAATCGCTTCGCCTGGTTACTTCGTCTGGTTCTCACACTTAGCGCGATTTAACGATACACAATTCCTGAATCACCCAACACTTCCAGAAGAAATCCGAGCTCATAATTAAACTTCATCAATTCGTAAATGTTGGAACGTTAAACTAATCCTCTTCTTAATGATTCTGGGCATTACATTTCTCCCCCTCTAAGATTTGAGTTCGTCCTCGAACTCATCAGCAGTTGTTATATATACATGGTACGTAAGGAGAAAATTGATGCTGAACAAGAGCTAACCTTATTGGAAGAGATAAGGGAATCGTTGTTTCATATCATCTTCCACTTCTCATGTCGCTTCTTCAACGCCATGTCGATTCCATTGAATCTTCATCAATGGAATCATCTTCGTTCGAAGTTGTTTTTCTTTCCGATCAAGAATCTGAATTGATTGTTCAAAATAACTCAAAGTTTCATCCAACTCAGCTTCTTCAGCAGGAATAATATGAGAAGTATCAGGCATATACTTTCTCAGCATAGATACATGAAAAACATCATGTATACCCGAAAGAGATGGAGGTAAAGCAGTCGATATGCGAGATCACCTATCTTCTCTAAAATTTCATAAGGATCAATGAATCTAGGAGATAATTTTCCCCGCTTTCCAAATCTGATTGTACCCTTGAAAGGAGAGATTTTCAAGAATACTCTGTCCCTTGTTTCAAAACTCAAAGGTCTTCGTCTGGTATTCGCATATTTGGCTTGCCTATGCTGTGCTGTTCGCATTCTCTGCTGAATCAATTTCACTTTTTCAGCCATCTCTCTAATTAAATCTGGTCCCAACTCAGGTACTTCTGAAACATCATCCCAGTACAATGGTGAACGACACTTCCTTCCATACAACGCTTCAAACGGAGCCATTTCAATGCTGGTTTGATAGCTTTTGTATGAAAATTCCACCAGCGGTAATGAATCTTGTCATGACATACCAAAATCCAATACTATCGCTCTAAGCATATCTTCAAGTGTCTGAATTGTTCTTTCAGATTGCCCATCAGTTTGAGGATGATAACCAGTGCTTAGATGTAGTTTTGTACCCAGTGCTTGCTGTAAACTACTCCAAAAATGAGAAGTAAATCTGGGATCTCTATCAGACACAATTGATTTTGGTATTCCATGCAGTCTTACCACTTCTCTAACATACAAATCTGTCATTTGATCATGTCGATAGGTCATTCGATAAGGAATAAAACACACGCAGATTTTGTCAATCTATCGATAATTACCCAAATTGCATCACAACCTCTGGATGATTTTGGCAATTTCGTTACAAAATCCATGGAAATATGATCACATTTTCATTCAGGAACTGATAGACTCTGTAATAAACCAGCAGGTTTCTTTCTTTCCGCTTTTACCTGCTGACAATTCAAGCATTTTGAAACAAATTCAGCCACATCAGTCTTCATTTGTTTCCACCAATATTGTTTCTTCAAATCGTTATACATCTTCCTGCCACCAGGGTGAATGCTGAATTTACTTCGATGGGCTTCGCTCAAAATTTGGTTTTTCAATTCTGCGACATCTGGAACAACAAGTCTGCTGTTCACATACAACACATCTTCGTTGTTGATGCGGTACTCAGATTGGTGTCCTGACTTTATCATTTCAACAGATCGTACAACACATCTTCGTTGTTGATGCGGTACTCAGATTGGTGTCCTGACTTTATCATTTCAACAGATCGTTGAATATTCAAATCTCTCTTTTGTGCCTCTTTAATTCGGATCAGCAGTTCAGGTTCAGCACTGATAGCACAAATTCTTATTGGTTTTCTTCCGGCTGTTTCAAGTACATATCCAGAAATGCAGCAAGTTTCTATCAAATTCGACACTCCAATCGTAGTTAAAGATAGAGCACAAATCTTTCTACTCAGAGCATCAGCTGCTGCATTCGACTTTCCTGGATAATACTTGATTTCACAATCAAAATCTTTCAATAAATCCAGCCATCTTCGTTGTCTCATATTCAATTCTGACTGGGAAAACAGATACTGCATTTTTCTGTGTCAACTGAGTTATAGGCTTTGCAATACTCGAGAAATCCTGAATAAGTCTTCGGTAATACCCTGCAAGACCCATAAAACTTCGAATTTCAGGCACAGATTTTGGTCTAGGCCAATTGATTACTGCCTCTATCTTACTGGGATCAACTGAAATTCCAGCTCCAGAGATAATATGCCCAAGAAACACTACTCTTTGTAACCAAAACTCACATTTCGACAGTTTCGCATACAGCTTCTCATTTCTCAAAGTCTGCAAAACTGTTCGAAGATGACTCACATGATCATTCAAATTCTTCGAATAAATTAGAATATCATCAATAAATACAATCATGAAATCATCAAGATATCTTTGGAAGACTCGGTTCTTTAAACTCATGAACACTGCTGTGCATTAGTCAATCCAAAAGGCATAACCACAAACTCATAGTCACCGTATCTTGTTCGAAAGGCAGTCTTTGATATGTCTTCATCTCTTACTCGCAATTGATGATATCCCGATCTCAAATCGATCTTTGGATACACTGTCGAACCTTGCAACTGATCAAATAAATCATCTATTCGTGGCAAAGGATATTTATTCTTTACAGTTGCTTTGTTCAATTGTCGGTAATCAATACATAGCCTCATTGATCCATCTTTCTTTCGCACGAATAGTACTGGAGCACCCCAAGGAGAAACACTTGGTCTAATGTATCCCTTGGTGAGAAGATCCTCCAGCTGGTCTTTTAATTCCTTTAGCTCAATTGGTGCCATTCGATATGATGCTTTTGATATTGGTTGTGTACTTGGCAGCAATTCAATGCTGAAGTCTACCTCTCGATATGGAGGTAATCCTGGTATCTCATCAGGAAACACATCAGCAAATTCACACACCACTGGTATATCCACCAGATTCGGGCTATTTTTCTTTGTATCTATTGCATAAATCAAAACTCCCTCCGCTCCTTTCTGCAATAGATTATTCATTGTAATAGCAGAGATTAAAGGAATTCTGGCTCGTGATCATTTACCATAAAATTTCCATTCATCAGCATTTTCTGGTTTGAACCGAACCATCTTCTGAAAACAATCTACTGTTGCTCTATACTTGGTTAGCATATCTATGCCCACGATACAATCAAAATCAGATAATCCAAGCACAACACAATCAATTTCAATTGCGTAACCCTCAAACTGTAACACACAATTTTTCTGCAACCAGTATCAATTAAGCCATAAGCTGGAAATTTGCACAGTAGCAGTACCTGCAATAACATCATCTGGGGTTGTCTGTGCTTGCTCCTCCGTTAATGCAAACACTCTAGCTTGTTGTTTAGGAGGTTGGCTCACTGTCTGGCTTCCTCCTTGTCTACTTTGTTGTGGATTTTGAGGTTGATAAGATTATACAGAAGAGGCTTGCCTTTCGGGTGTTGGCATTGTTCTCGCTGCTGCTGAAGTCTGAAAATTTCCAGCATTACGCTGAGGACATATTCTTGCGAAATGTCCTGGCTGATTACAAATACGGCAGAGACCAGACACTCCTCTACATTGTTCTGTGGCATGTCTTCCTCCACACTTAGTACAATAATCGTCAGCTTGTTGTCCAGTTTGCATTTGTTTAAAATCGCTCGAGCGGGATGAACTGCTGGTTCTAGATCGTTTGAATTGTTTCCCTTTTCCTTTAAAGAAGTTTTTCTTTTTCCCACTGCTGCTGCTTCCAGCATCAAAGCGAGGGGGTGGTGGAATCTGGGGTTCTCTGCTGCTTTGGCTGCTGCTGGCACAAATTGTGCTCTTCGCTGTCTTAGTAATCCAGCTTCAGCTCCTTTTGCCCGGTTCAACGCATCGGCAAAAGTATTTGGTCTTCCCGTATTTACCAAAATAAATACATCTGGATTCAATCCATTAATGAATTGATCCGCTTGTGCTTCATCATTCATAGCAACATGTGGCGCAAATTTCAGTAAACTTGTGAACTTGGCAACGTAATCCTCTATATTCAACTGCCCTTGTCGCAAGTTCGCAAATTCCGCTCCTTTATCCTTCCTATAAGAAACTGGGAAGAACCTTTGATAGAAAGCCGTTCGGAATACTGCCCACGTAATCACAGTACCCTGATTTTCAAGCGCTTTCTTTGTTGCTACCCACCAGCTTTTCCCAATACCATGCAGATGGTGTATAATCAATTTCACCCGACGCTCATCAGTGTACTCAAATGCTTCGAACAACTGCTCTATATCTTCTAACCAGTTTTCACATTCAATAGCACTTTCTGTTCCTGTCAACGTCGGTGGTTTAAACGACTGGAATCGTTTCAACAAAGTCTCCATTGGAGTAGCAGCTGCATTCAGAACCTCAGTAGATGTACTACTCTGTTCTGTCTGCCGGTTCGTGGTTCTTCGAGGAGGCATATCTAGAAATCAAACAGACGTGTTTATCACTTCTCATCAAACAATAACAAATCAATTTCAGTCCCTCCTCTGATTATCATACATCAATGTACTGCTGCTCAAAAGATCGAGTGCTGATTCATACTTCACTCAATACATGCTGTTAATCACTTCCAACGCATGTACTTCTCATAATTCGTCGGTATATTCTTACCATTTATTCACAAGAATCATGTGATATAAATTCAAAAGCAGTAAGACATATACCACACAAGCATGCAATTCATCATCTAAGCAATCAGGAAGAACTCGATCTACCCCACTCATCTAGTTCAAAGGTCTCACTAATGTAGTAACAACGCTCTGATACCACCTGTTGTGAGGCTCTCTGCTCACAATTA
>KV005644.1:341412-446506 GCA_001598015.1 Dorcoceras hygrometricum
CTTCCTGCTGCTGATCAGACGTCTAGGTAGTTATTTCTCGCTACCCGTGGTTGCTCCCCACTAGTTTCTTCTTCCTGTTGTCATGCACACATACAAAACAAAACAACAGCCGGATAAACTCCGGTGAGAATCATCTTAATATAATCAGCAGGTACGCATAATAACAATAAAAAGCACAACAGTTTATCAACTGTAAACTAAATGCAATGAAATGAAATGATTCTAGTTCTCCTCTTCAATCTCAGAATTGATTCCATATCAGTTCGACACCATCAAGATTCGTATCCGATCTTGACATGAATATTCATCTATCGAAACCATCTCCGGCTTCGAAAATCAGGCCAACTCAGTCCTGGGCATTAGAATTAATTCAAGTCTCTTCAATATGCAACTCATGCAAATAGAAAAGATCCACTACCTGTGAAGGATCGACACACACATAACTCAAGTTCTAATTCAAGAACAGTTCTACATCAAGAACAGTAATCAAATATGTATGTGATTTTCAGCGGAATACTCAAGAAATATCATTCTCGAGTAATCTAGTTCCTGACTCTTCTGTCAGATTATACCTTTGTTCCTCTGTTTTCAAAATGCTTCAGTTAACGTTCTTACGCTCTGTTCCTCACTTCCGAAGATACTTGCAAGATCAAAGGTCGATAGCTGAAATCAAGATGTTCTCAGCATTTCAAATTCACTCTTATTTATAGACAACGATATCTGTTTTTCTGCAACATTTCCAACGTATTCAATTCGAGTTCCACGTGTCATGCTGAGTTATTCAAACAAGATATACTCCCACCGCTTCGAAAGTGGATAACGATAAACAGATTTCTCAACTGCTGTTGATCGTCCTCAGTTGCTGTTCGAATATCATTCTCTTGTTCTTCAGCAGATGCAACAACCAGCTGTAGTCGCAACCAGTCACAACATGAATCCAGTCGCAACATAAATCCAGTCGCAACATAAATCCAGTCGCAACACTTCAAAGCTCAAAACGATGTCGTTATAACTAATTCCAACGACGTCGTTACTTATCCTCAGCTGGTACTACCTCTTTATTCAAAGAAACCAGCAGCTGGTCGCTTTCTTATTTCAACGGCTGATTTCGCAACAATAGTCGAAACGGTATCGTATCAACATTTCCTGTTTATAATCAAAACGGTGTCGCATCGTTCCCTCGACTGGATAATCAGCAGATACCACAATCTCTCGACTGACTTTCAATTCCTCGTCTGGTTGCTAAACGACATCGTATCGAGGCTCATAGTCATAAGTCAAAACGCCGTCGTATTATTCTCTCAGCTGGAACCATTTTCCCCTCGACTGGTTTGCGTTAATTACCAAAACAACGACGTCGCACCTACGTCATCATCAACCAGCCGATGCATCAATAACCAGCAGATACACATCAATAACCAGCAGGTACATAAATCAGCAGATGCGTAAGAAATTCTTGCTGCTGATTCCTCGTGTAGTAACCAACACGTGGCGCTTTCTCATTAACTCTTGTATTCGTGCGTTTGCTTCCAGCTGACATCAACACTAACGCTTCAACTGAATTTCAAAATTCCATCAGTCGCGAGCTACAGTAACCTGCTGCTGATTTTATCAAATCGTTGCCTGGTTACTTCGTCTGGTTTTCACACTTAGCGCGATTTAACGATACATAGTTCCTGAATCACCCAACACTTCCAGAAGAAATCCGAGCTCATAATTAAACTTCATCAATTCGTAAATGTTGGAACGTTAAACTAATCCTCTTCTTAATGATTCTGGGCATTACAAGAGGTATGCCAAGTGTTCACCGAAACTGTATGGTTTCGTGTGATAATTTGGAATGTGATTAGTTGGTTTGTGAGTTTTAGCTCGACGTACTAGTTATAGTCTTCAATGACCTAATGACCTAATGAGGTTCATTTCTCGAAATGGTGCAAGGATTTTTCTTATTTATTCATCAAATTCTAGAGTAGCCATTGTCGCGGCCTTTGCTTCCCATGTAAGTTAAAGTTCGAGACACAGCATCCTTTGCTGGCAGACGCATTTTATCAAGTTGCAACTCCCAACAGATATCATAACATTAAGATTTGACCAAGCATTCCCATCACAAAATAGTGTTGGTAGCACTCTTTACATCAATATTTGTGACCTATTCTCATCTATGGCCTCATCACATTTTGTTTTCAGAACGAACTAGATCAGTAGTCTATGTTTGGAAAAAATATACTTTTCTTCCATTAGTAATCCTTTGATGAAGTTTTAAGTTAAAGAAAGATACATTCATATACAGCATATCTAATATCAACACGGATTGAAATATGTAATTACTATGCGCTCTCCTCGTGTGAATATGTCAGCCCTAGTTCTATTTGTGTAGATCAGTGATTTACCAGAAGGATGATAATGGGATTTTAATGTCTTAGATCCAAATGTAGGGAATAGGCTACAGCTTTAAAAGTACAAGAAACTGACTAGGAAAATCCACTCGATAAACATTTTGGGTTATATGTGTAACTTGAAAATCAATTGGAAAGACATTTGTAATTAAAAAATAGTTGGTGATATTTGTAAGCAATTAGAGAGCTTTTTAATCCTCTTGATAAATTGTTTAAGGGAATTTTCCTTGTGGTAATTGTGAAGTAATATTTTTAGTCGAGACCTTTTGGGAATAGACAAATTGGAAATTTGCGTGGGGCATTTGAATGTAAAGAAGAACAAACGAAGTTTCGGCCATCTGGTCCGTCATAAATGTCCAGGAATTTGTATGTTTCCCTTGACACTGACACCACTTGTAGGAATTGTGGCTAAGATACCTGAGATAAATCAAAATAAAGAATACATGTAACATATTGTAATTCATTTTTATATCCTATAAACCAAATTAAAACATGGTTACTTCAGAAATAGCTTCTTAATTAAATTTAAATCAAATAAAAAAATCTGTATCCGATGGCCACCAACTTGTATGCAACCATTTCTTAAAATCAATATATCTATTTGCAAAAGTTTGTGGACTTAAAACCCTCTATGAAAAATTTGAAATGTAGTTTGTTAAGTTAAGCATGGTGGGGATAGATAACTATTGTGATGAGTAATCTTTTGGAGTTTTTCGTAATAGGTTGCGTAAATATGCTGATGGTTCTATAAGATTTGGTTGGTTGCATGACATATTAAAGTAATCATATGAAGAGAGTTGAAAAATAGTATCACATTAAGATCTCCAAATTTAAATTGAGGCATAGCTCAGGACCCTACTACTCATCGTATTTGGTTCCTTATATTACGGCTCATTGAAATAGTCTAATAAGAAGTCATAGGGATTTGAAATCACAATGGTTGGCCGGTGTGTACTATGGTGACATCAATAAGTACCCGAATAGCGGAAGAACATTACCCCTAGCAAAAAATAAGAGATCATCGTCAAGGCAAGGTGGGTGATCCCCGACCATGCACATAGGGGGCGGTAATTAAAATTCGGAGAGGTCGTGTTCCTTTTAACCAATTTCGAAAGAAACTTCATGCAAGTAGCAAACAAAAAGGGATAGAGGATCACCCCGACGAAGCCCCCGCCATCTAGTGAAATCCATGAAGGCCACGAGGAAGGATAACCTAATGTATAATGTGTATTTTGGAATAGAAATAGTGAGGAACATGAATATTTGGATTTGGGTGTTTAATAACCTGACTTATTGGTACTAGTAGGTTCAACTCATGCTTACGCGTCTCTTAGTAGAAGCCTTTTCTCTTCGGAATTTGCATATAGAGCATGGGTTATGTAAGGTATTAAGCTTTAATATTATTCCACATTCCACTAGTTTAAGTTTTATTTAAAATTCTTCATTGTTCCGCTTGAAACATCCCTTTCTGCAGCTCTATATGACATCAGAGAGACTTCCACCTGGGCTCGATTCTTTAGTATGGTTCTAGTGGAACATGATCTTTCAACGATGAATGATGTAGTCGGAAATCTATCGACATAGTGGAGCAATAACTCAAAGAATCACTTTGAAAATTTCATGTAGATGATGACTGCATTTATAGCCGAAGTAGGACATGGACAATGTGGAAGCTACCGGATATAGATACTAGTTGTTTGGAGAATAAAATCTCCAAAATAATTGGTGATGAGTTGATTAAAAAACCTAGAGGACTCTAGGCACATACACCCATTAAAATTTGTGAAACCCGAGTGGTTATGCCCTTACAAAACTTATAGTTCCCGTTGGTTGAGATAGATTTAATAGCATCATACATTTTGAAGTTCTTTATGCTAGTGCTTTAAAGATTACTAAGAATTTGATTATCGTTCTTCCTCCTACCGATTGTTAATTTGGGTATGGAGAAATTAGCAAAGTACGCTCGATGAATCGTAGTAAGTGAATAGAACTTCAAAAGCCAATATTTTGTACAAGTTAGCTACAAATAAATGTAGACGTGTAGTATTTTTTTTAGAGGGAGATATGTTAATAGAGCGTAATTATAATGCATATTTCCAATTAGCATTTTTAATAAGCTGATGGACTAGAAATTGGTCTTGGTCTTGTTGGAGTTCTTAATGAACAATGATAATGATATGTCAAAATTGATTTTCCAAGTTACATGAATATCTCCAATATCGTGAGGTATTTTTTATACTTAGAATATTATATTGGATTAGTATTAGTACTCCAAGCCTATTACTGACATTCAAACATCAAAGCGACTAATAATGTCTTTTGTTTATTATTGTCAATTTCTTGTACCAAGTTCTCTATTGTTCCTTTAGAAAAACCCTCCTCCCACACCTGTTCTAAATTCAATGCTCATAAGCATTGATCCACTTTAGTCAACACTCCATGCTAGCATGGGATGGTTGCATACCATTCTAGTAGGCGAACTGTAGAGATGGTGAATATCATGACAATGTTTACTCATCTATTGTGTTCTTCGATAGTCTCCCAGGTTATTGCAACCATTTTTCCTAATTTCTTTTGGGTTGTGTTTGATTACAACTTACTCTACCAAAGTGATGGCAGTAAATTTAATTTCTCAGTGTTAAAACGTGCGAGCGGACCGTTTGAGATATTTCTCTTCGGACTTTGCATATCTTAGATCCCTCCGCAAGTCACCGTCAATAATTGGTATGTTTAGATTTTTATTTTATTTTTGTGCATTATGCACGAGTAGAATTACAAAAACTAAAGCATGCATGTGGGGAAAGAAAACCGAAGGTTTGGGGCTTCTGAGAAAAGCACCATGCATCCGCTTCGATTTTTTAAGTATTCTGGGCATGCTCATAATACGGGCCAACAAATATTGGATTTATACCTCTCAAACATAGACCGTGGTTTCAAGCTGAAATAATTTGGTTCCCTAAACGTGGTCTTGAACCCTTTCGGAGTGTTCCAATTTCTTGAGCTCCAATTTGTTTTATGCTTATGAACAATAATATGGAAGGACGGGTCTAGCTGATGTTTGAGCTCTTTTAAATTCATTAAGGAATCAACATGAAAGGATTGGGACCATTATCCTAATAATTTGGATATAGCTGGTGTTTGAACTCTTTTAATCTCACGAAAAATTGGTTGCCTTTCTAAGTCAACTATGTAGGGGAGCAATTGTCTTGGCTGGAAGATTTTTTGTTCAAATAAGAATCCCTAGATCTTCATTTTAAAACAAATTACTAAAGAGGGTGGAAGGACTACTTGTGGTTGAACATTGGTTCAACTTCCGAGTACAACCATTTGCTTGAATCAATTCATTTTATTGTTTTTAGTATCCACGTCAATCTTTTGTTCCAAACTATATTATACCATTATTTAACTACTCAAAACAAAAAAACCCAAAAACGTAGATCTAGTACTACATAATCTCTTTACTGTTTTCGTAGTCATTTCTCGACTTTTTAGAGCTCACACAACCTTTCAACTTTGTCTCCGAATAGTATCAAGTTTCAACCCACACCTTTTGAGTTGATTTAAAATGAGTTCAATCAAAATTTGCGTTCCATGTTAAAATTCGACTTACTTTCTCTGCAAACAACCATTTCAAGTGGGTCAACTACTCATGCCCAACAATAATTTGCCTAAAACTTACTTGACATGAAAGAGTTTCTATAGACGTGACATTTGAGGAGGTTGTAGAACTGATTTTTTTATGTTTTATGTTGTATATAATATACTTGCATGTAATAATTTGCAAGAACTAAATAAATTAAATTATTAATAATTTTGAAAAGCTTGATATGATTTTTGAATATAACCTTAAGTAAGTCACAATAGGTGTTTTGGAGAGTTCAATTTTGGATGACGACTATATGACACAGTCATTGGTGTCTTTTGGTAAACGATGTCCTTCCGTAACGATCTTTTTATTACAATATGATGGTTGAATTCAGGGGAAATGTAATGGAGAAAAATTGTGGACATACTTTGAGAATTGAGATCAAAAGCGCTATGAGTTAATTCCTTTGTAGAATGCATCTATTTTGTGCCTCTAACTTTTACGAATTCTATAACTATCCAAATCCATACCTGTACACACAATCAATAGATGAGATGCGGAGACCAAATTTCTTGTTGGACTTATGCTAGCTATTTTTTAAGGAGATGCTATGTGGTCGAGGTTGGATAGATGCCCGATCTTCCAGATGAGTTTCTTTGTTAGATTTGAATTCCTCTGAGATTAAAGTGCACAATTTTTTCATCTTCCCAATTCGATTTTCACAGTGAACGTGAATTTATTTTTGAAAGTCCATTAATATTTGTGCAAAGGTATCACTCGCTAGGATTTAGGTAGTGATCAAAGCTTCCGTCTTTTTGAAATACCGTGAGTTTTCGTTGTAGACGGGGAAGTGTACATGTGTAAATGCGTGAAATCTAAGAATATGATCTAAATCCAATTAGGTCTTTTGGGGAGAAGATGTTAAGAATGGGCCTTGTTCAAGAGTTAGGCACTTGGCACTCTCTTTCTTTATATAATGGGCACTTTTGGATAAATTTATATTCTTTATGCGTTGGATAATAGCCTAGAAAGTCAGTTTACATGCACTAGGATCCAAGTTCATAGTGATGGTGAGCTCGAGTAAAACATGTTTGAATTGCCGAGAGAGGTAAACTGGAGGTTCTTGGGAACATGGAAGTCCCTTTAAAATTGTCAAAGGTAGAGCTGTCAAATGGTCCGACCCATGACAGGACAGATTGGCATACCAAAGGCCGCCATCTGGTGTTTGGGTTGGATGGAGGTAGGTAATCCTCTTCTTCTAATTATCCTCAAGGGCCGTCATATTGAAAGGCTAGGAAAACCAACCCAGCTCAACCCCAAGACGGATTCTTGGTAGACGGACTGGCTCACCAAAAAATTTGAAAAAATAAAATAGGTGGTACAATTTTATAATTAATTGAATTTAATCATTTCATTCATGGATTACAAACCATATTGTTCAACAAAGTAAAAAATTACAAACGTTAAGAGTTCAAAGAAAGAAAGCTCAATAAAAGTCTATGATTATTGAAGGCATTTAGAATAGGGCTTTGACTTTTTGGGTAGAAGAATGCATGTTTGTTATTTTTAACCTCAAGTTTTGAAAATTTTGAACTTTTTTCCCACCCACCCATGGACCAAAACCGCATCGCCTCGATCCACAACGAAGAGCATTTAGGAACCGGTGGCACTTAAATGGCATCTCCCAAATTATATGGGGATTACAACGAAGAGCATTTAGGAACTTGCCAATTTAGGAGATTCGTTTTTACTTACAGGCTTTGTTGGTGTATTAATAGAAGCTCTGCGATAAATTTTTATTTATTTTGAATAATCGATCCAAGCTTTGTTAATAAATTCATCCCTAGTGTCTCTTGAAATATCATATTTTCTTGAAAGTATGTCTGATCAAAATATAAGAATTTTTGAAAAATATTTCAACTTTTGACATCATTGAGAAGATAAACATGATAAACAATTTTCCACAAGGTGTTGAAGTTTTACATGCTGCTATATATTATGTTAATAAGCTAGAATACTTTAATTGTTCTCTATTTTACTAAAACAAGATGAACTAATAAATTCTACATAAAAATTGTGTATCGTCATTAGAATCAATTTGTGATGCAATACTAATTTGCTGAGCTATTTGTCTTGTTCATGGAGTTTTGATCTTCAGAATTGTGTATGCCTCCGTCCTCATTATTTCCAATCACCTTTTGCAAATCTAGAATATGATATACAAGAAGTTGGAGAAACTTTTGTAATAATAATTCACATCTCTAGTTTCTTGGGTAACAAGAACCAAGTTACATGAGAAGTCAGAAATAGTGAGATCACACGATGAACCAAAAACTTATAGTAAACCATCTTCTAGGAGTAGTTCATAGCGACTGTAAGGTATATAAACCTTTTCTTTTCTCATGCATGGTTTGTGGGAATAAATCTAGAAGAGCCATGTCGTGATTAGTGGCAAAACGATCTAATATTCAGGGAATAAGATAGATTCTTTGGACAATGCGTAGAATAAAGTGGTGAAAATATAACGTTTTTTTTGGAATAGAACGGATTCCCTAGCTTAATTGGTGTTATATATGAAACGATTAGAACACATACCTTATCATTCAATTATTCGATATTTTCAAGACTTAATTGATGTGAATTGCAAAAATCTCGGGTGAGATAACATGATTCTCTTCTTGGGAAATGTTTATTGGGATTACACAAATCAATTACAAAACACAACCACTAGCCTTAACAAATGTTCCCAGAGGTGTTCAAGATTCTTGGTATTGGTGAGGTGGCTGTCTGGATTAGTGTCGTTAGGAGTTACATAAAATTGTAGTAATAACGTCTGGGAAATAAGAGTGGTGAAGGACTATTGTACACAATAAGTGTCTTGAACAACCACTTCACATGTCTGCTTGAGGGTTAGAGCTCAGCATTAATGCTTGGAAGTGTCAATTGGACTTTAAATGGAATCAATTTATGATTTATCAAGTGTGCTGATGCGTGAATTTTCTTTGAAAAATATGTGCAACATCCCTTTAAAGTAAGATCATCGTAAAATACTTGTTATGATCATATAGTTGTTGAGTACATCCAAGTATGCTATCGAGAAGCAGGTAAGACAATTTTCTTATTGGAAAAAATTTGGTCAGAGTGTAAAGATGGAGCAAAATAAAACAAGAGGCAAAATAGCATATAGAGAAAACATATAAGTACATATTGACAATGTTTTGGTAAAAATATATTGAGAGTTTATGCTTTCTCATTATAAATCGTTAATATTGTGTATTACATGCAAATATGATAAAAGCGTATTAAAAAAATAAGAATGAACCAGATTTGCATACTTTCATTGAAAACTTTTAAAATCACGAGGTAACTTTATATTATATCAAAAAATATTTATGACAGTGAACCCAATTAGGAGGACAAGATGATGAAAAATTAAAAATAACTTGGAATCTAATAGATTATTTTTAATATTTTCAAAACCTACGACAAAGTAAAAAAAGAAATTAAATTTAATATTCTCAGAGACCTACGATAGATTGGTAACGTCAATAATCGAAAATTAATGAATGCATCCTTGGGAATTTTGGTTACGAATGATTAACTTCAGAAGCTAATACATTCTAAAGGTATCTTTATGTTTGACCTTCATGAGAATTATAAAGTCTTGTACTTGTCTAAGTCTTATTTTGTTTAAAGTTCTATATTTTCATTTGTGTAGAATTAATTATATCTTCACTGTTTGGTGTGGCTTTCATAGAGACCCAACAATGAGATTGATTTTTGTGTTGTCGTGTATTTTTTAAAATATTGAAGTGTATCTTTACCGTGGACCTTTTGGTATACTAACAACTTGGCCCTATATATTAGTTTTAGATGAATAATTATGGATTCAGTTAATAGTTGTCAAAGAAATTCATTGCTCTTTGATTTGTATTGTTCCCGATGATTTTTTGACCAGAACATGACAACTTACAAGTTGTATGAGTCGAGCTAGACCTATACTAGTGGAGTTTTTTCCTTAAAACTTATTTAAACCTCAAATAGTTCGATTACGAGTAGCACCGTGCCCAGTCGTTCCTCAAGAAAAATATGTTAACAACTGATAAATACTTTTTGATTTAGACAAGTGAGAGGCTATAACACTAGTGATTTGGTGTATAGGAGAAGATCTGGGTATGGCATGTAAGGGAAATCCAATTCGGTAAGACTTGATCTAACTCTTAATTTAGATTCAATATGGTCAATGAGTTCGAATACGAAAGTCACTAAATAGGTCGGTCTTTTCCTTCTCCCATATTTCAAAACAGAAACGGTTCGAGAAATTTTGGTTTCATGGTGAGGAGAGATCTCTGCCAGTATACTAAACCATTTACCCCCTTTTTTGTCACGATAACAGTCTTTACTAACCATCCGTGCAAGAGAAGGACTCGCATCTATAGGAAAGGCCAAATGCTTTGACACATGCAAGAGCTATTTTCACTCGTATAGCGATCGAGTATGTTAGGCCCTCAATCTTTTTTCATATGAAGGAAATACCATAAGCCTTTGGCAATCAATTCACACCACTCTGAAAATGGAGATATGTTTATTGTATGAGGTTGATGTTTGTATGTGTTGTAACATGTTTTGATTAGTAGGAACCTACGGGGTATTACAATTTTATTTCGTGGGCATCATGGAAGAAGTAATCGGAGAACAATTTGGATCTTCTTTCACCACTAAAATGTAGTTGGTTCTTGTGCATTTTTGGTTTCTATATTTTCTGGTAATTTCACGTTTACTTTATTTTCTCTATTTGTAGAATCATGTTACATGTAATAATATTGGAAAATCAGTGAAATTGAGAGAGAACGTGCAACTACATTAGCTTTGCATAAGTTTGTAAAGAAATCATGTGAAAATCAACAAGCATATTCCAAGTAGATACCTTTTCTATTCATACCTTTTTCCCACTCCGAAATCTAAGTTTCACTTTTCAGTGGTGGGAAATGCACCACTTGATTCATATGTGAAGAGAAATGTTGAAAAAACTTCCACGATCTTGAAAGAGTATGGGAGAGAGGGTTCATACTCAAGCCCAAAGAAAAGAGGGACCAAAGCAAGACCTCGGATATTAATTATTCCATGGGAAAAAGATTGATCGAGCGTAACGTACCATGGAGGTGGTGGGCGACATAACCAATACGAGTATATGTAGACCGTTCAAGATGTTGTGCAAGACAGACGCATTATGCAATTGGATGTCATAAAACCATGAAAGTTAGTTTCAAGGTGAGTAAAAAAGATGTCATGGTGTGGAGCGGTGACTATAGAAGAATTTCTTATGGCATATGAAATTACAGTTTGTAGGTCTTATGGCCATAGCGTTGTGAAGTAACTCATGGAGCTTGCAGAGAGGTACTTTCAGTGATAGGGAAAGATTGATTTATCTGATTGTAAGGGAGAGAGATGAACAAGAAGATGACTTATTTCATGGCGAAGGTTAAGGAATTGCCTAAAGCTGATCGCTAAGATTCAATTTGACGCCTATTACTGGACTTCACAAAGCTAGGCCATAATAATAAAAATGCTAGCACAATTTTTCAAATTATCTTGTTATTGCCTTTGCCGCTTGCCAGAAAATCGATTAAAATGATGTGGATATTCATAGGCTCAAAGCTTTTATTTCACATCTTCATTTAGGTTTGAGCCGGACAAACACCTTTCATTTGTCTTTGCTATGACCACGAATCATATGTTTTTATGTGCCTTAAGGGCTCAAGCCGCACTTGATCCTTTTAAGTTGCATGTTACATGTTACACATTTTTCATGCATCCATCATATAGAGTATAATGTATTATTCTACCTAGTTCTTTAAGGTCCTATATTTTTGTGAGGTATAAAAATTTATCTTCATGTCTCGTTGACTATAATTTATTGTAGGTGAGTGATATTATCAACACACATGTTAGGGAATTGTAAAGAAATGAATGACCATTTAGCTTTATCATGAGCTCAATTTTATCATGAGCTCAATTTATTACTAAACCTAATCAAAGCTGAAGCCGCTCTTTTATGTGTACATCATAAAATGTCTAGTATTTGTTAAGTTTTGGGATATCTAGTCTACAAAATAGGATTATTACTCGGGGGCACGAACAGTATTCTTTCCGAAGTTCAGGCGAGGATCAATAATTTTGTTCTTATAGTTCTTGTAAAATCTTGTTATGTCGATACTCATACTCGAGGATGTGACATGCATAGCTCTCGCATCCCAATATTGGAATTGGCAATACCTGTCTTAACTCATCTTTAGTGTTTCATCTCTCAGGCAATTATGCATTTACTCGTCTTGGTTTCATCTCTCTTGCATTGTCTAAGTGGTTTCTACTATTCATTTTTTACTTCTTTTTCCTATAATGACCAGGCACATCGATATGTGCCCTTCCAATTAAATTGATTTATCGTTTTCCTCGTGAATTGACCAAATTTATGGTCCTTAAAAGCAGTCGGAAACTGCAAGTTATGATTATGGATAAATCTCAATGTTTCGAATGGCTTGACTTCTTCCAATTTGAAATCAGGTGAATTTCTAGACCGTATAAAATCACAAAACTTTGAATGATGATCATGCTATAAGTACAAAAGACGTTGATGACTATCTTGAACTTTTTAGCAAATGTAAATGGGATACGATTCTGGATTAATATTTTAATCCGATTGTAATGATAAAAATTAACAAGACTCAGCTGAGTTCATTAATTATATAAATGGTTTTGTTTTGCATTTGAATGTTCAAGATATTTTTTTTTATATTTTGTAATTTGTTCAATCGCAACTAAGAGAATTAAAAAAAATGACCAAGCACATCGTATGTGCCCGACTAGTTTCCTTGCAAAACAATACTTTAATCATTCGTGTTATTTGTAAGTGTTAAGTCATGTTACTAGTGAAGTCATTTGTTTGACTTATTTTGCTGCAAGTGGTCTAGTGTGAGGCTTTATGAAGAAGTAGTTGAAGGACTATCTATAATGTATATAAATAAAGATGTTAGCCTCAGCCATCAAACTTCCAAAAGTTGTAGTTTCCATAATTTACAATTGATTTCTTGTTTTAAATTTAGCAAGAAAGTGAGAAGAATGGGTTTTTGGAATACCTTAAAATTATTTTATAAGTGAACATCTATTATCTATTTGTTCTAGTGTAAGGCTCCATGAAGTAGTTGTTGAAGGAATATTGATAGTATTCGGAATTTATAGATTCTCACCAATCTATGAATTTGCAAAGGTGGTAGTTTCCATGATCTAGATTTAGTTGTCTTTCCTTATAAATTTAAGAAAGAAAGAGGAATGAGTTTAAATAATGTCTTAAAACTATTTATAATTGAGCTCATCTATTGTCTATTCTATTCTCTATTTAAACGTGTGTAAGATAAATCCTTGAAAGTTTATTATATATATTTATCTTGATTATAGAATTATGGATCTAACATGACAATTATAATATCACATCTATAGAGATAATTACGATTATCACAATCACATATGATTACATTTTAACTTGACATCTCCAATATCATAGCAATCTCTGTTAGATGTCCTCTTGACAATGGATATGCTCGTGGAAACCTTTATTAGAAAAATGGTAAAAATCATGGATTTGAGTTAACTCAAATCCAAAAGATAGCTCAATGGTGGAGAGCTATTACATTCTCTCTCTCTCTCTCTCTAGAGAGTATCTATATATATAGTATACATAACCACAAGATTTTATCCAACTTATGTGGGACATTTAGCACACCCTCTCATGCCATGAATCATATATTGGAAACATGAAGTATATCAATGAATAGCTGATAGAGTGGTCCAAAACATAATGGTGGGTCTATTTGGGCTCCGATCCCATGTTAAAATCATGAAGTTGGATTTAACTCAAACCCTAAAGCTAGCTAAATGGATGAGGGTTGTCATGTCCAAGTCAATATATATATATAACTAGATAGTACTCTATCTAGCCGATGTAAGACTGTAACAAAAAAGTCAAATGTATGTATATAGTATTGTAGCATGAATTTACCTTCCTTATTGCATTAAAAAGACGAAATCATTAATCAACACATTACGTTCTATAACCTCTCAAAAGGTGGTTGTACAATAACTTTGTGAAAAGAAAATCAATCTTATTATTTGATTGCTAATATCTATGTATTGCATAGCATGTTAGTGCTTCACTTTGACTATGTCTTCATGTTGGAGATGTGTTGTGCCTCACTAGTTCAATTTGCATTGTATGACATCGATTCAGTTGCGCATATACATGGTACATGGGACCATTAACTTTCCAGTTCCACATAATCTCCATTTTACTGATTAACTTATAATTTATAATAAGTTGTTCCGGAGTACTAATACAATCGAACCATATACACAAGGATTGCTTTGATCTGTCTAATTGTTTGTGGAGTTTTATCGAGAGATTTCAAATCCTTTACTTAATAAACTTTTAAATTTGAATTAATCTTTTAGGGAATTTATGTCACCATCAAATATGATATATCTATAAATTTCATGTAAAGTTGATTATGAATCACACTATATATATTTTATCGTAGCTAACTTTGGAGTAGAAAAATTATGGTGTATCATACAATATCCATCCTTTTTGGTATAAAAAATCTCAAAATTGTGTTGGTTTGGATTATTCTTAGGTGTCGAAAATAATAATCTAGATGCTCGGCATTATTTATATATTGTCCATGTTTCATTTTGTCCAATTGTTTCTTTGTTGACCATCGCTCCTAATCGTCATCATATATATTATTTTACATAAACAATAAGATCAACATTATAATTTTGATCGATCTTTGTATCATTTTGATCCTATTATTTTACTAAGTTTTTCACACTTGATTATTTGATCTCTATTGCTATATATCTATTCTCTTTTCTACGTTCTTTGTTAGTACAATATACCAATATATATTGAATTAAATCATCAACCGTGCGTCAAGCATATTTTAGGTCTATTTGCAATTAATATGATCCTTAGTGACATTGATTTCCATGTATTCATAATTATTGTGTGCTCTAACTTCTTACGGGTTTTTCACTATTAGTATCTGGAAGAACGATCTGCTTCCTTTTTGAAATTTGATTTAATTATTTACTATTTACTAAAATTTTTCTTTGAATGCGTTGTGTTAGAAATATTAGGACCAGATCAGATCGTATCGTGCGGTGGGACAACACGGAACACAGACAGTGCGCGTTTAAAACATCCTTTTAAAAGTAACGAGATAGCACGCAATTCAAACTGCGATTTGAATAAGATTGGAGTTGCAATAACTCTGGTTCTTGAAAGGTTTTGAGCACCATGAGTATTTCGGGTTTGGTCTGAAACACCAAATGGAAAGTACCCGAATACTCCTTGTAAACTTTAATTTAAAATCTGTTTCAAACATGAATGCAACAAAGCAGTAAAGAAGTACTCAGACACATTTGCTTCTGGTAGTTCGAAGGTAGCACCTTCTACGTCTCGCCTTCTTCCAAACTGGAATGCTCTACTAGAAGACTTTGATTATACAACAATTTGTACAAACCTATCTCAGGTGGGACTTACCACACTGCCAAACTAAGACTTTTGAACTCCAACTGTAGATATTTAACGCTTTATGTGACGCATACATATAATAAGTTTATGTCTTCGTGCCAAGATATTGATTGATTTGATTTGCTCAGCTCTCGTATACTATGAGTGAATGTGTGAGATTTTCTAATAGTGTATACTCTCAATTGATTTCACACACTGTCGTTTTCTTCATGATCTTTACGACATTACAACATCTGCTGGTACACAGCTGATTTTTCTATTCTCGTCTGTAGGACCGAGCGCTTGCCGCTTTACCAAAAGCTATAGCTGGTGGTAACGGTGCAACTCCAATCTTTTAAACCGTATAGCAACACAAGCGCCACGTTTCGATCGCTCTACCTAGCAGGGGCAATTATTGCACTCCAACAATCCCCCTCCCAATAATTGCACTCCTTGCAATCAATGGGAATCGAACCCGTGACCTTGGCTCTGATACCAATTGTAGGACCGAGCGCTTGCCGCTTTACCAAAAGCTATAGCTGGTGGTAACGGTGCAACTCGAATCTTTTAAACCGTATAGCAACACAAGCGCCACGGTTCGATCGCTCTACCTAGCAGGGGCAATTATTGCACTCCAACAATCCGAACCGGCACTCTGTGCACACACTTAGATTCTGAGTCTCTTCTCAGAGTTCTCGAGAGTCTTATTTTCGACGTCTTCAGTTTAGTGTATATATAGTCTTTGTATTATTGTCGTTTGAAAAGCTGACATTGTGTATTTGTCGTACTTTCATCATACTGGAGTAGGTGAGTCCATTTTGAACTTTGTCTGCTCTGAGCTGACATTTTGTCGTACTGGACAAATCAGTTTGAACCTCTTGTATTCAATCTACGTAATGCTTGTTCAAACTGTTTTGTCGTTCCGAACTGGTAATCTGTGCTGATCTGATCCGAACACTGTTCTGATTTGTTCTCTTCAATAACCTTCTCTTATCTGAATTGATAAGATGCGAAGCTCCGACCTAATCTGATCAATGAACTACACTGTTCTCATTTGTTCTGAATCATTGTCTCTATGTATCTGAACTGTTCTATGATGTTCTTGTTAACTGACCGCTCTTCTACTTTCATATGAACCGTGACGTCTTGAACTGATCTACTCACTTCTATTATGCTCTGTTCTATACAACTGCTCTTCATCTGATCTGATCTGAGCTGCTCATTGCTCTTCATCTGATCTGAACCTAACTGTTTTGCTCAGTGCTCTTGTTTCTCATCTGAACTAACTGCTCTTCTCAACATTGAACTGATCGGCTTTTGTTCTCTACTGAGCTAAGCTTTTTGTTTATATCGTACAGTTCTAGTTCTCGGCTCTGTTCTGATCTGATTTTAGCTTGGCATGTACGCTCAAGTAAATAGGTTACAAATATAATAAGTTTTGTGTTCATCAAAATTAATATCTTATCTGTTTACAGATCCAACACGTGTTGGTCCCTCCACGTATCCTAGTCATTTTTCCGTATGAACATAAAAATGTGTCCATTTTATATTACACGTGGATCCACGATAAAATTATCCATGATAAAAAGACGATACATTCTCTATAAGTTTTGTTGTAGCTTCGAACTTTCCCTCTCTCAATGTCAAAAGCAGTGGTTTACCAAAATGATAATTAAGAAATTGTGTCAAATATCTCAACTCATCAATCATAAATACAAGAGTTTTGCGAAGTCGTCGTATCAGTTGTCTAATGTCTAACAATGCCCATAGGTCAAGAAAGCTGGTGAGTGTCATATCAGCCTTTAGGGGTGAAACCAATGTCTCCAAGTAGCAAAAGATTTCCATCGATTTACAATATGGACACATTTGGAATCTTTTTGTTCTTCCTTGTAATAGAAAAATTAAGCATACAAGGATGAGAGTAGTACTGAGATGGGTGACCTCTGGGAAACTCTCGTTTGTCATGCAGCTAACGTTACACCACTTGATTTGGTTGTCTAGATGGATCATAAAAATGTGACATCAGATCTTAACGGATAATACTATTTCTGTTGGGGATAAGGTCGTAGGGTAAGGGGTGAGACTGAATCTAAGGAAAATGAGACAACACTTGTAATTAGACACGCACCTCCTCGAAATTATTCTTTATAATTTCTGAAAATCACATAGTTGTTTATCGAGTTCCTTGATTCAAATCATTATTATTTATTAATTTAGAAATTTGTAGTCTTTGATCATAACTAAAATTTCTTATGTAACGTGTATTTGAGATGTCAAATCTTAACGGGTAATACTATCTCTTTAGGATAGGGATAAGGTCGACGGTGAGGGAAGGGTAAGACTCTAAGGGAATTGAGACAGCACCAGCAGTTAGACACGCACCTCCATGGGTCTGACGGCCCCAACCCTAACGCACACAATAGGTGCACTTTGTGCTGTCACATTTATAGGGAAATAAAGTTGCACCTTGGCTAATAGGTATAGCTTTTGGTATAGTGGTAAGCGCTTGATTCTAACAGGTATGAAGTTGATAATTTAGAAAATTGATATTTTTTGATAACTTTTTTTGTAAAAATATCTGATGTTTTTAATTTTTTTCACCTACATTTAATAAAAAACTTTAGGATAAGACTTTATGTGATATATAGACATAGTGGAGATTTTTTTAAAAAAAGTAGGATTGACTTTACTTTTTTAAAAACAGTTTATAAGATGTCAAATAATTTATTTTGACAGTTTATAAGTATTCTGTAAATATTTTTACCAAATATATTTAAGAGCTTATGAGCCTTAATATTTCACAATATTAACAACAACATATGCTTATGATTTATGACAAATCTATATTTTTCCGTTAATTCATTCTCATCTGGAAGCACATGTAATGGATGAGTGGGTGGATGTCATTTAGCTAATGGAGCTATGTTCCAGCTTAGTACAGTCTCATAAAATCAAGTTATAAACAAGACATATTAAATTCTCAAAATGATTTCTTCATTTCATTCTATGAAGATGTCATTAATTTTAAAGACTCTATTGAAGATATCATATTTTTCTGGGTTCAGCCCTGCCAGAATGGATCATAGATGAGATCAGTAACTGAATAAAATGTTTATAAAAATATTTTTAGATTTGGGCTTTGAAACTCCATAAGAACATGAGAAAAACTGAGTTTTCTTTGTCTGAGCTACCTTATCCAGGATTCTACTTGCCTTAGCTGAAACCAGATGAACTTCATGTGCAGAATCTCTGCGTGATTTATGATTGTTGTATTTAGAG
Organism: Dorcoceras hygrometricum; assembly: GCA_001598015.1. NCBI lineage: Eukaryota > Viridiplantae > Streptophyta > Magnoliopsida > Lamiales > Gesneriaceae > Dorcoceras > Dorcoceras hygrometricum. The sequence continues at coordinate 360,242 of KV005644.1, forward strand.
GAAGGATTTTGAGGGGTAAAAGTGCTCCATTTCTTCACAATCTTCAGAAGATTAGGCTGGCACAAGTTTTACCAATATAACCTTCAACTCCTCAATTTTCAGATTCAAATTTAGTTAATTAGTGAAGGTGACCCATTGTTACATTGTAGTTTTGAACTGCTCAGGATCTAGTTGGCTTGGGTCTCACATGCACATATCAAATGTTTGTGATGGTATTAGACTTTGTGTACACCTGATGTGATTTTTGTTTTTCATCATGTGCAGTGATTAAAGTGAGATATGATAGTGAGTCGAAGAAAGTGGAATCAATATTATATTACTATTTCCATTATGCTGGAAAGAAAAAAGAAAAATGGTCTGTTTATAATTAACTTAAATAATTCAACTCCATAAATACTGTTATCATAGTAACAACATCTTGGTTATACGATCAAAATCTCGTGATAAAATCGTTAGAAAAACAACTTGAAACGCACAATTCTTAAAAACCTTGAAAACTTTCATTAGCATTAACAAATCTTTCATTTCAGCCCACTTTTAAATTTTAAAGAAATAAGTTCTCGCCTTTTAAGATGCAAGTGAACTGGCTCCACAGGTTTTTCCAAATTGCATCCGGCTATTGAGACCAGTCAGTCTAGTGCTAACAGAGCTATTGTGCCACTGGTTAATAATTTAATCACACCAAATTATAGCACTGCTAATCATCTATTCACAATTGAGATGATCATAGAATAAAATCAATCAAACAATTAATTATCCTTACATTAATCTCATCATTGAAATATAACAATGCATTCCAATGCAAAATCACCAATAATCCATACAAGCAGGAGAAACCATAGATCAGGGGCAGCAGGACAAAAATAAAACAAAAGTAGGAAATCGGTCTCAAGATTGCCGAATTCAGATTCTGATTTCTTTTCTAGCGAACGACATTGTTATGTTTCTTGTAAATTTCCCAAATAACAATTTTCTGAAAGTTTTCTTCTTTAAGTGTCACAAATTGTTCAAAACTATTGTTCAAAACTAATGGTTTGTGCTCCTCTGTATTGATCTTGGTGCTGGTGGGAACTTGTTTTCAGTTCCTAGGAACAGTAAGTTGACACTTTTGTTGGAATGTCTGTCTTCCTGTGTAACCCTGTGAAAATGGTTATGATCTGTGCATTGGCAGATACATAATGCGCATTCTTGGATAATCAAAGATGCATCAGATATTGAGTTCATGGAAGCTGCCTTTAGACACGAGCTACAACCCTTCCTTGGTTCTATTCTCTATTGCTCTAGTCTGCATTTGATTCAACATGTTTGGTGTATTATTCTGAAGAATGAAATATGTACAAGAATACAATTACTGAAACAAAAAAATAACAATCATGTGGCTGAATATCTGTTGGGGTCAGAAAAGTTCTTGATCTAGGTTTGTAAAGTGGAATCACTTGGAAATTTACCTATAAAATAAAATCTCTAAAATATCTGGACTTCTAGAGATTGGCTCTCATATTCATTAAAATGGTAATATTATAGCATATTGCAGAATAAAGTGGAACGCCACTTAGATTTGAACAAGAAAGCTCCATATTTCTAGATACTAGAATCCGCAATAAAATATAAGAACATCGCAACAGTTTTATCATTGGTTCACCAGAACTTCTGCTATCTAATCTTGGTCTTCAGAAATATTTTATCATACCCCTCAAATTTGTTTAACAGCTTATTAGTACCTGAAATAGGTTAGTTTCACTATTATTCAATGACGTCCATAATATGTTGTACTTCTAGTCTTTGATGTGAATGGTTGATCACAATCAGTAGAAGTATAGGACAACCATACTGAACGTATATCATGTGTTGTTGGGCATTTAACACTCACTGTCATTTTAACGGTGCAGCTAACCCTACTCTTTTACAATTGTAACTTTCCTCAAGCCGTTTATTAAAGAGAACCTAGAATTACAAGGTACAGGATCCAAACAGTTCATGGTTAGACTTTATTTATATTTTTTAAAATTATAGATATAGATATAAATAGTGATTCAGTGTTTATTTGATAATATTTAAGATAGAATAATTTGGAATTAGTGGAATCAATGAAAACACGGAGTAATTGGTCATACATTGATAAAGATCATTCGTAATTTTGGTTCACTGAATGTTAAATCTGATGATGAATCTAAATTTCTTTAGTGATTATTGAAGTTCATGGACCATTGACTTAACATTGTCTGAATTTTTGTTTTATTTAAATGCTTTCCTTTGTCAAATGTACTCTAAGCTATGATTAAACAGGAAAGCATACTAAGATCATGAATAGGACTAATATAAGAAAAGTTACTGATAAGCAGGGTTGAAAGAGTTGTGCTGAATACCATCCAAAGGGTTTTTTGAATAAATATATTTGATAATTGACATGATTGGGGACTTTGTGACAATTGTTTTTTTGCCTATTTGGGGTATTGAAGTCTAGAGACTGGGTTTTTTTTTTTATCCCTTAAATGCTTTCCTCTAATTAAAATTTGATCAGACCACTTTGTGAGTGAATAACAGCAATAAGATACAGAAATGTTGATAATGATGGTTGAAATAGTTGCAAGGACAACCATTAGAAATGAAATTTTTTAGATATCATGAGCATTCTATTGTTTTTTTCTCGGATATTTTTGGATATTTATTTGCTGGGGAAAAACTGACTTTAGACTTTAATGCATGCAATGAAATTAAACTTTCTTAATTTAGATACCCCATTGAGGGTGTCCAAAAGGAAAGTGAAGACAAATTGAATCGAAGGTTATGTTATTAGGCTTTAGTCTCTTACTCAAGAGGAGTACTTTAAGTTTTTGTTGATACCAAGTTGTTACTCTTTCATTCTCAAAAAGTAAAGTTTGTGCTTAGCTCTTGGTTAAACCAACTTCCCTTAGGTACTGAGTCTATCTTAAGGACACCTAGTTCATGCCTTTCATTCACAAACCTGGCTGGAATCTCATTAATGAATCAGCTCGTTCCAAGCACTGCATGATTGATAGGAACATGTGGCTAAATCTCTGATCTTGGATGTTGTACAGACCAAAATAATTTACCAACTTAAATTTCTTCTAGTGTTGAGTGGGATAAATGCTGCGAACTATAAAAATCAAATTCTCCGAGGTTGGTGTAATTACTTCCGTATAGGTAATTGTGCTTGTCTAAGGTTTCTTGTCAAGTGTTATGCCACATAAAACAAAGGACTGTTAAATATATGCTCATTTAGTTACAAAATTATTCAAGATTGGTTGTAAATTTAGATCAATATCCAATATCAACTGAGAAATGATTATTTTTTTAAGGGTTGGCTAGACTGCTCGATTGGAGGATTTGGATTCTAGATAAGAGTTCTGCCCAAGTCATTGGTTCGTTGGATAAGTTTCCTCGAGTATTTGTCAATCTTAGAACCTAAAATGCTCAGAAATGGCATGTTTTTCATCGCTAAACTCAAATCTAGATTGTCTTGATCAAATGAGAAATGATTGTTCTGTTATCTCAGATCTTGATTGTCTTAGTATTAAATAAGAAATAATTGTTCTATTGTCTTGCAAAACTTGAGATTACAGTTTGTTTCTGAAAATATAATTTATCGATGGTCGGATGAGCTTCCTTGAGAGTCATTCCTATCCTTGTACCTATAATGGTTGGGTATGAATTTGCTTTTGCAGGCATAAGTGTGTTTTAGTTGTCATACTAAACGCCGAGTGAAAAAAACTCTCTGAATGTTCACATGGATTGTGGATACTCAATCAGTTCAATGTAGTGTACTTGATTGGGACAATCATTTGCCATTAGCATGAAGTGTACTTATCAAACATTTGGATTATGGAAAAATGTGAGTATGGTGAGCTTCCTCGGGACATCGGACCAATCATTTGTCATAAAGTGGTTGATTATTTTGACACTATGAGCATGTTTAATTTGTAATAGTCAAATCCTTGTGGAAATTCTGGGTGCTTTTAATGCATCATGGAATTGTCAAAATGAATTTGGGCAAGTTAATAAGTGGGTTCAATCACCTTCCGTGGGAATTAGGAAGGGCCACTCGTGAAGTTTCTAGAAGACTGGACATGGAATGTGCCGGTGAGTTATAATCGAGCTAAAGAGACGATGGCCTGGAAAGTACCATCACAGATCCAACATGTAAGAATGTTCGATTCTCACATAGAGGGATATCTAGTACAGGTGCTTACATGTTGATTCTCACATAGAGGGATATCTAGTACAGGTAGCACCTGTGGAGAGAGTTAATAAAAGAGTGATAATATCTGCATGAAACAATTAATAAAAGTGCTCATCACTCTGAATGTAGTAAACATCTGAAACGTAACATAAATACTTGCAACAAGTGTAACACCGAACAAGGATTGTTATAACGCAAGACCCAATTTTGTGACAAGTGTCTTATTATAGTCCTGTGTATTAATCAAAAAACTTGGCCGAGTTCATGCAACCTGTCCGACTTCATATTCAGTGGACAAGTGCTTGATGACAACTGATTTCTTGTTCCCTTGAAAATATAGGTCGTAAAGCATTCAACCATTCGACATTCATTTTAGAGATTGAGGTTTTCACTCTGTAAACGTCACCTTTGTCCAATGAGAAGTGGTATGAGATCCAGCAATAGAATTATTTGACACCAACTTTACCACAGATCTTTATAAGAACAGATTATCAACTGAAGAACTAAGTGGTACGGTGTTACTGTTAGGATCTACCATTGAGCTGTCTCTAAGGTTCTGCTAGTCTTCTTTTTCCTCCCAAATTAAGACACTTCAGCTCTCGGAGTTTTAAGTGTTCATCTCCTCTGGCATATAGTTTTGTTTTAACATTGATATGGAAGGCTTGTGTTAATCTTATTATACTTATGTTTCCACAGACAGATTTGTTTACATTTTCCTATGTGATTTCTATTTGGGAGGGGGAGAAGCTTGTGGTGGTAGCTGTTGAGTCAAATGGTTACAACAAATAAGATCAAATAATGCGAAGTGATGGTGCGTGAGAATTACATGATAGGTGTTAACAGTATATATATTAGATATAATTTAATTCATCATTTTGCCAATAATGGTCATGCTAAAGTTTTCCTTTTGAACTTCCTATGATTTATATCACAATGCACTTCTGAGTTGCTACTTAAAAATTCTTTTTGTCGTCATCTGGTTGCTACAAGGCCGAAGTTCGACCCGGCTGATTGCATTTATACTGGGATAAAGATGATCTATCAACCAAATGAATTTATGCGATATGAATTGCAAGTTTCCGGCTTTTTTTTCCAGTGCGAGGAGTTATGGATGGGGAAGGCACACATACCGCGCATATCAAAAGTTCGAGGACTGTCAAAGTTGGCAGCCTACTCGCTGTCTGTCATGGATTATAAACGAGTGAGTGACACATTTTTGGTTCATGAAATTATATTATATGTGATGTATACATGTAAAAGCATATGATCTATCCATGCTACTTTTTTCTAATTTAAGTTGCTGATTGCAGACCAGAATAACTCGGAATGACCTATGTGATCATGTATGGATATTTCATTTTACCGAGGTATGTGATCTATTGTGATTCCAGCATTAGTTATATTTTGTGTTTTTTAAGGAAAATCTAGTTCATACTCTTGGGGCTTACGTGGTGATATTTATTTGTATCCTTTCGTTTTGACAGCTGAGAGCCACTATTGTGTGCAAGAATAAGGATTCACTATGCTATGTTTTGGCTGGATTTTATTAACTGATTGATAATGAGATTGAACGGAAGTAGATTTATTTTTGTTGTATTGTACTCCAAGAAAATCAGATGTAAGTGGAGTAAAATAGAAATATGGATAGAGAATTATTCCAAAATAATCCTAATTATGAGTATCTTTTCCTTCTGTCAACTTTGAATCACTATTTGTATCAACTGCTGGACAGAATTCATCCCCTCCTCAGTCTGCTTCTGCTAATCTCATATCTGTCTCTGACTCTTTTCAGCCAGTTGCCTTTCCTGATCCTAATCTAATGTTTCAATCTATGAATTGATCCAACTTCCTGATAGATTTTATACTCTAAAATAATTGATATCAGAAAAAAGACCCCTCCAGTTACTTGTCCAAAAGAGCGGATGCCAAAGACAGCACTGGTATCAGAATCAAAGTTTTGTGCAAAAAAATTAGTCTTTCATAACCAGTTCAAAGCAAATAAACTAGCTTGTCTTAGATTGGCCTCCTGGAAAGTCAGAGAGTCAAGACACCTTGTGACCGAAGGGTTTAATACTAGTAGTCCACTCACTTACTAGGAGAAGGATAAGGATATTATGTCTGGCACTTGGCTTCAACAAAATGCTAGAGAACAAGATCAGATCAGTGGCTGGTATAGTTGAAACATGATTTACATGTATCTTTGGTAAAGACAGGTCGTCTTCCGGATCCAGTATTTCCATTTTGGCATTGGCCTCGGTATTTTCTGAAACTGAATGATCAGTAGATTCTGTTTGAGGGACTTCTAACTGTTTCTTGGTATTGGGCCTTGGCATACGTTGTAACATTAAGTATAGTATTGCAACACCTAGGCGCCCCAACCTGGTGCAATTTCCCTTACTCACATGACAGAGTGAGTAATTCAAGAAGGTGAAAGATCAACATGCATAGGAATTTTACAAATAGAAATCCTTGTAGGGCAAGCACTTATTTGGCTACAGATTTTCTCATTCAGATACTTCAGGAATATAATTTCATCTTAAGCTCAGTCTAAAAAGGAGTTAGAAATTACATGAATCCTCTAAAAGGTCTTCGCACACATGCTTTCGGAATCTTAGTTGAAGTTTCGCGTATGTTGTTGCTCTAGGAAATTACATTGGGCTCAGTCTCACTGTTCCAAGGCATCTACTAATCTCATCTTAGCCATTACAATCTTAGTTCTGAATAAGCCAAGAACTTTTTCTCTTGTCATGACCATGAAACGCAGCATTTCCCTGGACAAGTAAGTTGTATGTTCAGGTTGTCAAGATTAATCGTTTATGTTTAACGAATTCGGGCACTTTCTGAGTAGTCCGTCGTTTCTATCAAATTGGGGGATGCTGCGAGTCTTTAGGATTAACACGTTGAATGCATGGGAGGTATTTGAGAGGCAGGAAAAAGTTCAGACAATCCCCAATAACGTGGGCAATTAACTGATACTGGGGAAGCACGAGGCATATATATACAGGAACTAGTACTGTTTAGAAGGCATTATCCTGCTTAAGCATTAGTCCTTTAACTACAGCTGGGCATACATTTGTGTTGGTTCTATATAGGTGTATGGAACATTCCTTTAAACAAGTATCCCATCAATTCGACCATTTCTTTTTACTTATCTTCGATAACAAATCTGGAAATTCATATGAACTAGTTACCCATATATCCGACCATTTGAATTCTTTATATTGTTGCTTCGATCTGAAAAGCCTCTTATTACTCCACATTGCATCTTGAATATCAACCGATGAAATATCTGCACTTTGCAAGCAAAAAGGTGGACATTCTTCAAGAAATAGAAAAGGAACCATCTCATTTTAATTAGTAAGTTGAATGCGGTACTTATCTGAGTATCATCCCTCATCTTTTGCAGGCAGCTCCTATATACTGGCGAAACCTGGATCCCTACTGGCAAGGCAATGGAGCACCGATGCGTCGATACTTCCACCCAGATGGTAGCATAACCGCCGACTCAGACGACAGGGTGTGGGGAGGGCATGAGTCTTGCTACACCGTCGTCACCGGTTTGCTGGAGGATGGGACGATGAGGGAACACTACGTGAGAATAAACAGATGGCCTCAGCTGGCTGTTCGGAGAAACGAAGACGGGAGCTGGGAACTCTCCAACCATCTCTACTGCTACGCTACCATCCCTGATGCTGATAAAGAAGATGGCACTGGCCCTCCATTTCCCGTATTCTGAACAACTCTCCCGTCGCTACTACTATGCCCGTGGTTTGTGTGTTCTATGTATGCGTGTGTATTTGCATGTCAAATCTTGTTTTCGGATCGGGCTTCCTCTATATTATAGTTTGCTCTTTGACTCTGGACGGTTTGTATTAAATCTTTGCTGCTTTGGGAAAAAGGATTTTCGTTTGTGGAGTTCGTGTGAGCTTTGACAGAGATTCCAAGAACAGAGAAGACACAAGTTGAAAAAGCTTGCTTTTGTGAATTTCAAATATACTGACAACTGTCGGGCTCAGAGTGCTGATAACGTGGATCAAAGGAGTCGTGGCGCGCTGTGAGTTTGTGATGAGTAAGAAACAAGTGGAAAAGCACAGATTTTTATTTTTTTTTTGTATGATAGATTATGTTTTGTTCAGAGGAGACAGTGGATGTTCTCAAAATGCTATTTGCAGTTATGGTTCAGGTACATTAAATATTATATAATAAAAATATTTTAATATTTTGAGTCAGAGAATATCATGATTTTATTATATCTATGTAGCTGGAGAATGGGAATTTTAAAATTTTTTATTCAGCTGTTGTAGATGTCAAATCGTGATAATATATATATATATATATAATTAAGTAATCATTGTGTCATCATACTTGCTGATTCTTGGATATAGATTTTGCTTCGCCATTATCGGCATCGTTTGATTCACAAGGAATTAAATTGATTTCAACCACAAATTAACATTAACCATTGAGTGCTTACCAAGTGAATTATTATTTTAAAAAAAGAAGAAAATGAGAAAAGATTGGTTGTGCATAAATACTTGTATGAGATTGACCTTTTGAAATAACAAAAAAAAGTCTAAATTACGTTGATTATTATTAACAGAACTATAATCTATATATAGCTCTTTGCACACACCAAACGCACTTTTCATTAAAAACACTTTCTACTTCATCAAAATTATTTGTCATGTTCAATATTTTTTATTATATAATATGTAATTTCAGCGTACAAGGTCCATTTATCATGGCATATTACTTAAAGATTCATTACAAAAAAAGTATGATTGTAACTTGAAGTAATGCAAATTACAATTATTTGTAAATGTTTATATAAATATAAAACTGGTTACAGACTTTCATTGAAAATTCGTGTTTGATTATGTTGTTCAAGTAATAATAAATGTAATTTACAAAATAACGTTCACGGAAAGTTGCACATTAATTACGATCACTGCGTAAATGAACACAGAAAAGCTGCGCAAGTGAACACAAAAACTATCTCAAAAGTATTGCCAACATGAGTAAGATTCCAATATTCTTGATAGCCATTGCTATGAATACCATGTTTACATCTTGCTCGGCAGATGGGCAATGGACATTCGGGATGACATATCATGTCCACATAATCAACGGATTCAAGAACAATTCTAACCCCTTGAAAGTTCATTGTCGATCTAAAGACGACGACCTCGGAGAACATAAACTCGGAATAAATGGAGAAATTTCATGGCATTTTAAGGTTAGATTAGATGGCTCTACCCTTTTCTATTGTGATGCGAAAAAAGGGCAACACAGCAAACATTTTAACGCCTTTGATGCAACTGTTGAGGGATCAAAATGTGATATCAGTTCGCATTGCTACTGGTTATTGGCAGAAGGTGGTTTTTATTTTAGCACAGATAACTTCACTTGGATGAAACAGTTTGAATGGTGATTTTATGTATTAATAATGAAATAAAGAGCTGTATTTGGATCCATGAATATTATATAAATAAATCTTAATCATAAAAGTAAGGCATGGAAGAATGCTTTTTCAGTGATTTGTGCAACAGCACCAGAATATCATATCATATAAATAATACTTTGTAACCACAGAGAATATTTTCACGACAAATGCATGAGGTAACTCTGCCACATGCTACAAATGTTATTACATGTATTGCAGATATGATAAGACACATGATTTATAAACTCACACAGCGTAAATTTATATGCAATGTCGAATCATGAGTTTTAGGCGACACATGAGTGAAACTGCTCAGAACCACATACAAAGTTTAATGATTGATAACACAAGTTTACGATTGTATTTTGGAAAAATGAGGAGATTTTTGTATCACATACAAAAATATGCGAGTCCCAGAAAATCGAAAAAAAAGGTTTCACAAATTGACAACTTTATTTATTTATCTATTTCATCGAGTTGACATTTCCAACGCATATCACTAACAATTTGTCGTATCGATGTAACAGCAATCAAATGTAAAATCCAATGCCATCAAAACTCCAAATTTTCGATAACTATCAATAAAAGAAAACAGATTTTCAACATCATTATTTTAGAAACAGCGCAAGCACAAGGAAATTTGGGAAGCTTGCAGGTACTTAACATTGTTTTTACTGCTCTCCGGTGAAATATCGGAGATGAAAACACGCAAATTTCACCAGATATCCGGGCGGAGCTCGCCTGTTGCAGGAGGCATCCATTTTCCAGAGTTGTAGACACTTTCACCCACTTTCCAACCTGGTACGTCTTTCATGATTCTGGCCTCTTCATCAAGATACTTCTTCCATTCTTTGATGAATCTGATACAAATGAACATGCGACTCTCAGACCCGTGTACAAAAAAGCAGAATCGTGTTCAAGGCTGGTATAAAGAAATGCAAGAATCACCTTTCATCTTCTTCAGCTTGAAGTATTGGCAGTATTGCCCTTCGTGCAGCATATTTTTCTTCTTTCAATTCCCTGTATGGAAAAAAACTTTTCAGCTCCATTTTACATTATCGAAGCTAATTAATTGGACATATTTCCCATTATAGCCACGTAAAATTACGATACAAGGATTAGTAAAACCGAGAGGAGACAAACAAAATACAAGAATCTCCGTTTTGTTCTCTTTCTACTTAATAATACAGTGGCAGTAGCAACTTGCTAATATTCACATACCAGTGGCGGCATATATGCCAGAGAACAAGATTTGACAACATATTTCATTGTTGACAGAGGTTTTCAAGAATTCGTAACTCATCATCTTTATGTGAATAATGAATATGTAGACCATGTCCATGCCTATTAAGATCATGATTTATGCAAGAAAGAGAAATTAGTAAATGCTTGACAATTGACTCGTTGCATATCAACTATGTAGGATCATAGTCAGTATCGATGGCTGTCTTTTTGCAAAGAACTTCCTTTGATTGTTTTGCAAGGATTTACTCAGGTTCGCAATATTCTGCATCAAGATTCTACAACATTTGACATTCGCAAAATATATGGTGATTTATAATAATTAATATTCATACCTTACTAAACGATAATTACACAAGAAGATAGACAAGAAAAAAAATAAATGTATGCATGCAAACAAATATATACATTTCTGGGGCTGTATCCTACTTTTATGAAAATTGTCTCATCTATAATTCATATCACGTGTATCCTCATTAGTACACCATAGCTAGCAGCATACTACAGCAAGAAAAATAGTCGTCCAAGTATGGATTGTGGACATAAACGCAGCTAATTCATACAAAGCACATTTTTTGTGCCCAATTCTCCTCTCTACTATATCTCCTTTTCCTCCCAAAACTCAGAAATTTCTTGTGCGTGAACCACACGAAGGCTCGATGATTCATCAAGCCTACAATCATTATAAACAAAAGAAAAAACCACAGATATCAGATCATATCCCCACCCTCATGTAGACATGTACCCAGACCTAAACATAAGATAATAGCATACCAAGCGAAACATATTTTTCACTCGAATCCAAAAATAGTCAAAAATGCAAAGGAATTATGAACATAGCACATATAATCAGTAAAAATTAAAATTTAATAATAACTCAACTGATAAACGGATAATGTCAAGTCTCTGAATCATTTCTCGCGTATTAAAATTGAAACCACAAAACCCCTTACTATCCAAGACCATCACCAGAAGCTAGTTCGCTGATTGGATAATCAAACTATTTAAAACAACTTTAAAATGTCAAAAAAATTCACCTTTTTATCTCACAAGATGAATTTGATCACACGAGTAAGCGAGCCAGCTTCTCCAATCAAATTTTAAAAAAAAAATCGTGCTAAATTAGGAGCTCGGATAAATAACAATAAACTTTCAAATCACACGCGTGAAAAAACAAATCACTTGACAATATCAAATTTTACCTGCGGATCTTATTGCCTTTACCGACCTGGTACATACCCCAAGCGAAAGCACCAAAAGTGGCGAGGAAAATGGCCATTGCACTAGGACCTTTGTTAGGGATCCGCCGAGCAAATCGGACCGGTGCGAACCCTCCCGGAGGCGGACCGTCCTGAAGTAAGGGCATATCCTTCACGCTCGCCATCCCAGCCTTCTTCCTTATCATCGCCTCCGTCATCTTGCCGCTCAGTCCCCTCTTCCAATGTTTTCCAGTATGTTTAGTCTCCGATAGAAATTCAGAAATCGAGTTTTGTACTGAGAAGACGGAAAAGGGTTTTTCTACAGTGGACTCCCTTCAATTGTCTACAATTTCCACTCAAGGTGTGAGAGTTTTTGTAATAATTTTTTATGTGTTAAGAAAAGGGTTTAATTTTATTAAATGTGTTTTAAGTTGGCTTATATTAAAAAAAATTACAAGATTATTTATTTATTAAATTTTAACCGTATATATGTGTGTGTATCATAAAAATGAAACGAACGACCCAGTGTAGAAAAATGGTAAAGATAAAATAGATTTGGCCATGTAGTGTTTAAATTTGTATCGAAAATGATACCATAAAAAATAAACAATAATGGGAACTATTTGTTTCTTTTTCAAAGGACACGTAATAATAAACCAAATGGAAATAGGTCATCTATACGGAATATAGTAAAATTAATCTCCAAGATAAATGAGATAACACACATCTCTTTGAACTTATGATCCTAACAGTTCGACCATAATGCACATAACAGGTGTACTCTCTATTGTCAAATATGTAAGGAAAGAAAAGTTACACTAACTCAATTATAACGGAAAAGGGTAATATGAAAAGTTATTGTATTTTTCAAGAGAAAAATTTAAATGTCATATTAATTATAAGTAGAACTTCACTATGAACTTCATGTAGCTATATCTAGTGGAGTTTGGGCTTGAAAATTTGAACTTGTCATCCAATGGACTCAAAAGAGAAGTCCCAACAGAATGAGTATTTGGAAATAAAACAAAATTCTCAATCGAAGGGAATGTTGGATTATGCGGAGGAATTTTCTTGATTTGAATCTCCCTCCTTGCTCTTCTTCAAAGTCCTCTAGAATCACCAACCAGCATCACTTAAAATCTTGATGCCAATACTAGTTGTCGGAGGACCATGCACTATACTTTATGTCCTCATTCTTTTATACATCTATTGACAAAAACATTCGAGGAAAAAACCATCTTCCGTTGGGATTGATGGTGCCAAATTCATGAGGTTATCCAATGGCGATCTCTTAAAAGCCACCAGTGGTAGCTTGATGGGTTCTCGAGGATGGAAAGGCAAATGTTGAGATGAAAGTGCTTAATCTCATTTGTCAAAGGTGCCTGTAAGAGCTTCGTAGTAGAGTGCAATGCATTAAAAGGAATAAGACATAACTATTCAGTGTTTGTGAAAGTATAGACTTCCAAGGAAATGAATTTAAAGCGTTGGTTTATGAAGTTATGTCCAACGGAAGTTTCGAAGTCAAGAAGAAGAACTTGACTCGGAATTTTGGAGCCTTACGATGCTGCTGAGGATCAGACTCGCCATTGATAATTGCTCATGCACTTGAATACCTGCATATGGGCTCTGATTCACCGATTATCATGGTGATTTGAAGCCAAGTAACATTCTTTCGGATGATGATATGACTGCACAGGTGGGTGATTTCGGATTGTCTAAGGTATTTTCAAACGTCCTTGAAGCACGTGAGAGAAGCAGTACAATTGTTCCTCCAGGTACTCGCCTAATCTTATTGTCTCCAAATGAACTCATATCTCACCCCTTCTGGATTGATAAATTTGAAATGGTGGAATTTTAAATATACTGATTTCAAAATCTTTGACTTATTTGGATGGACAAAATTCAAGTCAATTTCAAATACATTGTTTAAGTCAGGCGATTGCAATAGTAATTAAGGTATAATTAATATTAATACCTGAATTTACTGATACAGTCTGAAAAGACATTCAATTTTTAATCTTCATACAATATGATTATACTTATTTGTGAACGAACAATATCCTCAAATTTGATGAATTCTTTCGAACCAACACCCAGAATACGATAGAAGTAACTCAGTTTCAATTAACGTGGACGTCTATAATTATGGGACTCTTCTCCCCGAGATGTTGACGGGTAGAAGACCAACGGATGAAGCATTTAACGAGAACTTAGATCTCCACGATTTCGTCGGCGGCGACTTGCCGAATCATGTTACAGAAATCATCGATCCCCTTATTTTAGAAGACACGAGCAGTTTGAAGATGAATTGTGTGACTTCAATTCTAAGCATTGGAGTGGCATGTTCAAGACAAGTGCGACAGAGAGAATGTGCATGACTGATGTAGTTTATCGAGTATGTAAGATCAGTGCCGAATGCATAGCAGAGAAATATATATATATATATGTATGTATGTATGTATATATTTTCTGAAGAATGTTGGGTACATGACATGACCATTAATTTGTTTCCAATTCAGTTTTGCATGTATCGTAATTTGTGCATCATTTTGCTCTTCAAACTAGTAATGGAACGTGCATGTAGTGCTGGCAGCAAGACGGATCATATGACTAATTTTCCAAAGTTAATCCATTAATGGGCTAATCCATGTATAGGTTAGAGGCTCCTTGGTCCATACAGGTGGTAAATCGAGGGATATGCACGAGTAAGCAGGGACCCGAGTGAGAGGACCCATATAACGGACTAATTAATTGGATTTACGGTAGTCTGGAAGTCACAATTGCTTTGAATATGAAATAGTTTTGAGAACCGGATTGGTTTGATTATCTTATGCTTATCCCACAATCCAGAACCGGTTCAATCCGGTCCAATAACATCCCAACAGACTATTGCATCCCATTTTTGACTAGTAAACAGAACTGAAAACTCAGGTGTACTGATACTAGCTCCCGGTCCGTAATACCTAGCTCGAAATTTTCTTGGTGAAACACTTTTATAAAGCCATACACGATTTCAAACGCGTTATTTGAGTATATGAAGTTACAAGAAAAATGCACATATTGAATCACACCCCATAAATTAAAGATACGTAAAACAAATTGGCCCGCCCTCAATTAATTGATTGGAACGCTGTGCAAAACCACCGTTTCAACTGTGAGACCCGGCCCGAATCCGAATAGCACCCCCCAGTCGAGCCCCTCGCCCGTCGAGCTCAGCCCCTCCTTGGTCGAGGCCTTCCTCATCTCATCCAATATGAACAACACACATGCACTAGACATGTTCCCGTACTCGCTCAACACATGCCTAGTCGACCGGAGCTTTTCGGGTTTTAGGGCTAGTTTCATCTCAACCTGATCGAGGATAGCGGGCCCTCCAGGGTGCGCGATCCAGAAAATCGAGTTCCAATCGGAAATACCTAATGGATCGAAGGCTTCTTGCAAGCTTTTCTCGATGTTTTCAGCAATCAAAGATGGGACATCCTTCAAAAGATGGAAAGTCAATCCGACTTCACGCAAATGCCCATCGATGGCTCCATGACTGTCTGGCAATATGTTCTGCGCGGCGGACACAAGCTGGAACAAAGGCCGCTCGACCCCGACAACAGGGTCGGACCCGACGATCAACGCCGCAGCACCGTCGCCAAACAATGCCTGCCCCACCAAGCTATCCAAATGAGTCTCGCTCGGCCCTCTGAAGGTCACGGCCGTGATCTCCGAGCACACGACCAGAACTCGTGCACCGGCGTTATTCTCCGCCAGGTCCTTGGCCATGCGGAGCACCGTGCCGCCGGCGAAACATCCCTGTTGGTACATCATGAAGCGTTTTACGGAGGACCGAAGGCCGAGTAGCTTGGTGAGCTGGTAATCGGCTCCGGGCATGTCGACTCCGCTGGTGGTGCAAAATATCACGTGAGTGATCTTAGATTTTGGCTGCCCCCACTCCTTGATCGCCTTTTGGGCAGCTTCTTTTCCAAGTTTGGGGACCTCTACCACCACGATGTCTTGCCTAGCGTCGAGTGATGGCGCCATGTATGCGCAGATATCAGGGTTCTCTTTCAAGATTTCTTCTGTCAAATACATGTATCGTTTCCTTATCATGGACTTTTCGCCTACATATGTAAGAAAAGAAAACGTGAAGATTAAAACATAATATTTTTTTTTTAAGAATTATTATCTTTTCAAGTTCTCAACATATTTATTGGCTTAGTATATGAAATGATATATAATTCAATATCCACGAGCAAGAGTAAGTAAATTCATTCTTGATTTACACAATCGCCAATATATACTAATAAAATAGGTTTTTTCTCACTAGAGTAGGCCCTTTATATATTTTTTTTCTTATTATTCTTGTTCAACTTTTCAAATAAAAAGGTTAGGTTTTAATTAAATTATTCTTTCATGAATATGGGGTACCTAAATTGAGCTATCAGGAATCCGATTCTTCAAACTATTGAGCATTCGATCGATCCGTAGTCGGTTGCTGAATATGCAGAAGCAAATAAACTAAAATGATTTTCTAGCCAACCAAGATTCGCGATTTTTGTCAAATTTAAACCGAAGAAAGCACCAAACCAAATATATGAAAATTAGAAAGATAATTATATTTTATAATAATCTGAATAAATTTATTAAAAAAGAGAAGTCTTTTATTTCCAATTAAAAAAATATCTTCTTTGTGATCCTTAATTTAAAATCTGGTAGCTCGGGCACCTATTTCTGTGCGCCCTTGAGACTTCATATTCTTCCCAGTTTCCAATTTATCCATAAACATGTATATTAGGAAATATTACATAAACATAATTTTATTATTACTTTTTTGACAGAGATAAATATTATCTAACTATTTCAGTCGTTTTTTCTATATAAAAACAATCGAAAATAAATTGAAAAAAAAAATTAAAAGACAATATCAAAAATAAAAATCGAATTTCAAATTATGATAATCTATTGTTTAATTATTTCGACTTTGAGTGGACTAAAAGTTTTAATTTTTTTTGGCCGTACGCCTACTCGCCCCGCCCTATTGTTTATTGAGCATAATCCCAAATCATTCTTTAAAAATGCAACATGGAAACACAGATTCGACACTTTTACTAAATCATATCCCCCATAAAACCGACAAACCTTTCTCGTCTTAGATGCTAAAAAAAAAAAGAAAAAAAGAAAGAAAGAAAGAAAATAAATTAACTATTTCATAGAATCTATCGAAAAAAGTTAATAAGGTTATCCCTTCGTTTTGTATGATGATTTTCAGATGGTGACACTATCCTAACCTAGTACTGAATATAGTAACTTACAAACTACCATAACAAATCTGTCTGTTTAAACAAATAGCTTTAATATTCACATATTATACATATATATATGTTTATCATGATTTGCAATGGTAGAATTGTTTTCCGGAAAAATTTAGCAAAAAGAAAAATTTCGCTATGATATTTTGGGAATTAACTCGTACACTAATATCTCACAAATGTTATAGAAAACACACAAATAGTTATGAATATTTAGATATTGAAAAGAAATCGAAAATGAGATGCTTTAGCTATATTTTATAGAGCTCCACAAAGACAGAAGTATATATATATATAATTGTTTTGAATAAATGATCAATATAGATAATTCATTCGACCTCACTATATTCTCAACCAAATTCCAGGGAAGCACGAAAAGACACATGAGAGGCTGAAAAAGATTCTAATCAGATGTTGTGACAAGAGTTTAAGGAACTGAACACTTACACATGCGTTTAAATTTCTCTTTTAAGCTCCTTCTTATGTTCGCTATCAGTGATTTGGAAATAGTAATCGGGATAGGTGCTCTGATCGACGCAATTCGGCGGAGTCGCTGTCCCGATCGACAAGATCGTGGCCGGTCCCTCCGCTCGTTGTGCACGACGAATCTCCTCCACTGTCACCATTTCTCGCCGGAAATAATGCAAGATTGTATTAATTAGTTCGTCACGTCGGAAGTGATGGTTATAGTAAAAAAAAAGTTGATACCAATTCACTCCACAAATTTATAAAGGCTAGAGTTTAATTTATATAGTAAAGGGTGCACCCGGTAGCTGAATTCACGTGATTTAGAAACTATTGGCAAGTGTGCGGTGGCATCCCAACAACTTTATTTTCGGGCCGACTGGCACGTGCCAACCGTTCATCGGGTTTTTTATTTTGGCACCTAATGTTCAAGTTCAGTCTAGTGAAGCTCGATTGTGTTACGTATCGAAGATTACAGGAATCATATAGTAAATTTGTCTATTTCGGGTTTGAATCTTATAAGTCGGCAACGATTCGTTTTGATGGAATAAAATTGAAGTTTATTTCATTTTATCTTTTTTTTTTCAGATGAAAGGAATCAACACTTTGCATAGCTTTGTCCAAAGATACTTAGTTTCTATATTTCATATTAATAGGAATTGGCCGGAAAATGAAGCGTTAGTTAATCCCATGTTGACATATAAAATAAATAATTGGAACACATAAACAATATATATATATATTTGATATTATGAGCACATTTGTGGACACTTAGGTAAACCGTGACACCAAGTTTTACGCGAGTGTACCACATGAATTAAACACGCGTCGCATTTTACCTGAATGCTAACAAATGTACTCACACACACACACACATATATATATATATATATGATATTATCTACGTGGGCGCCTGGAGATGCTCAGCCGAATATCATAGAAAATTGATATGATGTTCGGCTGAGCATCTCCTGACGCGCACCCAACATGGGCACCAGGCTGATGTGGCACTACGTGGGCGTCTGGAGATGCTCAGCCGAACATCATAGAAAATTGATATGATGTTCGGCTGAGCATCTCCTGACGCGCACCCAACATGGGCACCAGGCTGATGTGGCACTACGTGGGCGTCTGGAGATGCTCAGCCGAACATCATAGAAAATTGATATGATGTTCGGCTGAGCATCTCCTGACGCGCACCCAACATGGGCACCAGGCTGATGTGGCACTACGTGGGCGTCTGGAGATGCTCAGCCGAACATCATAGAAAATTGATATGATGTTCGGCTGAGCATCTCCTGACGCGCACCCAACATGGGCACCAGGCTGATGTGGCACTACGTGGGCGTCTGGAGATGCTCAGCCGAACATCATAGAAAATTGATATGATGTTCGGCTGAGCATCTCCTGACGCGCACCCAACATGGGCACCAGGCTGATGTGGCACTACGTGGGCGTCTGGAGATGCTCAGCCGAACATCATAGAAAATTGATATGATGTTCGGCTGAGCATATCCTGGCGCGCTCCTAACATGGTCACCATGTGGGCACCAGGCTGACGTGCCACTTCCAGATAAATCTGTAACGAATGGTGGGTGCGTATGCGGTTAACTTAATAGGATCGATAATTAAATAAGTTTGGTAAAGGCTAAAACAGGCATATAATTAAATCGTTGGTTCGGGAAAGATATTAAACAATATATAAGGTGGTAATATTTATTTTATGTAGTTGGTAAGTGAACCCACATACATAACAGTATCAATAATCCTTTTCCCAATTTCAAATCTAATCATTTTCCTAGGAATTATTCAATCCATCCAAAACTTTTATTTTATTCTTTAGTGAACACCCGTTTGACACCATAATTATTTCATATAAAATTTTGTATGAGAATTTTTAATTTAGTTCTGAAGTTTGACGATTGAGTACTGTAAACAGTTATATAACGATAAAATAGCTAGTCATAAGGAATGGTGAAAAATTAAATTAAAAATAAAATTCTGCACGAAATTTTATTTAATTTTGTCTGTGTGTGAGGGCGATTTTTATTGAATAATATTTTATAAACTTGGATGCCCGCCTACTCTTTTCCCATCAACCGGGTGGAAACAGGCGAAAAAGATTTCTAACTGCTCACAATAGCCCACGTTGGCATCAGGTGCCGTATTTGTTTTATGTATTTATTTATTTATCTATTTCGATTTCTTTCTGGTAGAAACGTAAGCAGTCCACTGATTGATAACGTACTATCCCCCAACATTAAATTCGGGATTTAAATTGAATTAAAAGTCATAATTAAATAACTGCGATTTATTTCAGTAGGGAACGTTTTTTTGAAGAAAAAAAAAAATTAAGCTAATGGGACTAAAATGTTAAAAACTTTGAAATTAGTTAAAATACTCCAAAATCTGCATAAGCTATTACTTGTTTGGCTCTCCCTTTCTTCTTTCGCCATTTGACACGTGCTTCCCATGTATTTTACGACTGGTCTATATCATGTCATGGAATCGAAGGGCATATATATATATATATATATATATATATATATATATATATATATAGATTCTGCGTAACCCCTTCTCCACCTCCTTCCTCGACTATCACGTGGCACCATATGATTGGACCAACGTTTTAAGTTCAACATTTTTGTCATGCTTTTTTTTTTAATTCGGACCAATCACATGGTGCCACGTGGTAGTCGGGGAATGAGGTGAGAAAGCTGATTGTGTAGGATATCACAACCACATATATATATATATAACTATAAATATTATCCTTCCCAACAATCATCCTCACCTTCGTATTTGGGGCTTTTTTAAAAATAATGTAGAAAAAAAATTGTTGTAAAAAATAATGTACATGGAGGACAGTTTTAAAAATTCCGTAAAACGCTATCATAAACTGCGGACACTCAGTACATTTTGTTTAAAAAAAAAATTCGAGCCACCTTCCACGCGGCATTTTAAAATTTTTTTACGTGTTTTAAAGGAAGATCATCGTCGTGGCAAGATTATTTTGGTCCATTGAAAAACACCAAAAACTAAACCAATACACTTTTAAACATTAGAGACCGCATTGGATTATCCCTAAAGATGTTTGCAGTTTCATCTCTTTGGCTTCTTAGTGCTTACTGTGTAGATGGGTTGGGTTGCTGATTGCAATTATTTCTAGAATAGAAGCTATGGTTGACAAACTTCGGCCGAAGTCCATTCGATAAATACATCAAAGTTATGCGAAGGGAGTCTGATCTTAGCTACCTCTTTTGTCTAGCTATGATAGAAGTTGCGTTCATAGATTGTTTCTAGTGCATTCGGTGGCGATTACAGTGGTACTGGTGGCGGTTCTCGCCGCTGATCAATATAGTAGATCTGACTTTCCGGGGGACTTCGTTTTTGGCTCTGGATCTTCAGCTTATCAAGTAAGTCAAATGTTTCTTTGCTCACTTCTTGCTCGTTTCTTTCCCCATTCTTTTTTTGTTTTTTGGTATTTTTGTTTTCATGTTTTTCTCTTATTTCTTTAATTGTGTTTTAATGCTTAAAGGAATGGATCAAACACAAACGGCTACGCTTAGTGTGGACATCCTTAGACTGTAAGAAGTTATTGAATGGATTTGATTCTGGCTTCGGGATGTATTATGTAGATTTGAACTACTTAAAAAAGATATCAGAGACTTTCTGGTCGTTGGTATACTAGTTTCTTGAAAGGGAAGAGCGTCGGGTCACGACAAACCACTCTGCCAGCGGATAAGATATTTGGTTCCTAAGATCACCGTTTTCTCACTAATGGTTGCCACCGTCCGACACCACGCGCGGACGGTGGCTCAAATTTCTTTTTAAAAAAATGTAGTGACAGCGGACGCTGAGGTTTTTTTTTTTTAGGGTCCGCTGCTTGTAGCAACAAACCATCAAAAAAATATACTGAGCGTCCGCAGTCTATGATAGCGTTTTACGGTATTTTTAAATCTGTTCTCCATGTACATTAATGACAACAATTTTTTTTTTTCTGCATTAATTTTTAAAAAAGCCCTCGTATTTGGCAATACTACAATGTAACAAATACGCAGATGGGGACGTTACATCCCTATATAAACTATATACTATATGGGATAAAATTCACACAAACTACCTGTACATAAGTTTTACGTTATTGGAACCAAATATTTGGCTCATCTTACCTGTACATCTATGATATATATTTGATCCATGAGCATAGTTTTTGATTTCGTGTATTATTTTGATCAATTGAATATTTATGTAACGGCTCTAGTTGCATCAGATGTATGAAACATGATAGATTTATATGTATAATGACGAACGCAAACTCATTTTTGATCGATTATAAAGAATCTACGGTTCTGAATGAGTAGTTAAATGGACTACTAAAATGAAATTTTTATCCTACAGTGATAAATTGATCATGATAATAGAGCTTGTGGGTCGTAACATAATATGGCGAATAAGTTGACGTAAACATAAATTATCGACTGACCAATAATGTTTGAGATGTGTAATTGGATTAAGATGCATGATTTATGCTTCATAATGAATCATATTTTGACAACATGTAATGCTTATATTAAAATAGAATTGGGTGCCAAACTATTATAAATCTTATCCATAATTAGCTAGTGTTTGCAAGAACTCCAAGCTTCTAGCCAATCAAATAATTGGAAATTGTTTCTAATAAAATTTAGTAATTGTAACCATGAATTCACATATGAAACTATCAATATTAATAGAGTTATCTTATCTATTTACATTTTTTATGATACATTATTAATTTAACATATTTATTCATGATCATATGTTTACTTTAATTGATACATATCATGACGACCTTAACAGATTCTTAGTACGACTCGAAACTTGGTTCACGCTTCCCGTTTTTGCTGTATGTGAAATGCAGTCGGTATTAAAAAGAAAAAGAAAAAGAAAAAAGAATCCCTAGGTCAGTCGATACATGGAATATTTGTTCAGCCATGCAAGCCCTTTAATAATATTTTGATGTGTAAGTGGGTTAATGAAATTTGCTAACATATATCATAAATTTGCATATGATGGTCATTGTCCATTTTGATATATAGCTCCATATAAAAATCGCGGACATCATATACAAGAATAATTATCGATTATTGGATCCACATTTTGGACAATATCCTGCTATACTCAGACATTGTTTGTTTCGCTAGATGAGATATGATATAATATGATTAATAATAAATGATGTGATTATGAGATGATTGAGTTGGATAGAGAATAACGATTGATAAGAGTAATATATTTGTTTGATTGATAAATTTGGAATAAAATGTAAAATTACCATTTTAACATTTATAAAAACTAATAAATATAATAAAAAGAAGGAAATGAGAGATAATATTGAAATTCATATTAATAATTTGATTGACGTGAGATAATAGTTAAATATCTAATTGATGTGAATAAATATGTAATAATTCGTTCTATTCTGAAATAAATAATACTCGAACTAAACATAATATATGATAGGATTATTACATGATTATTAATAATATATAGCGCGACAAACTATGACCTCAAATTTTTATGTAGGTTAAAATTTCCAGAGTTAGGCCGACCAAAATATTGTGATAAACTTCATTTTCGTTTTCATCAAATTCGCAACTACTTCGGAAATTCATATATTCTTTATGGCCCTAAAAAGTTGGAGCGGTTGGGTTCTCAGACGGGTTCAGCTTATCCAAACAGTGAGTAATTATGAATTTATCATTGATAAGTTTTCTATGAACTCATATTATCCTCATTTAAGATCAGCTCGAAACGAAGTAAATTTTTTTTTATTTACTATTATATGCCACATATGTCGAACATATATCTTGAAATATTTATACTTTTATAATTTAAAATTTGTGTGTGATTTAATATTTCAATTTAATTATGTGTAACCACTTAGCAAAAAATTTTATCCTTGAAAATATTCTTCTATAAATTCATCTAAAAGTATTTCTTTGTTGATCACTATCCTTTATATATGTTCGTTCAAGTTCGATAATAGTTAAAACACAAACGACATGATAATTTATTTGGAAACAAATCCAAAAACTTTTGTTTCAATATTTTATCATAAAAACCATTAAAAATGAAACCAAAGACCGATAATTTTACATATCTAAGCAACAGTTCTCTGATACAAGCCAAGATTAGAAGACCACGTTTTTTGTGGACTCCACACAGCTACTTCACCAGACATCCTAATCCCTCCACTAAACCCTGCAAACCCATTCCACGCGCCGCCGTTCGATCACCATGCTAGCCTCCTTTTACCTCTCCCCGTCTCCGACGCCATCCCCCATCGGGGCTCGTTTTCCACCATCATCAGCCCACGTGAGAGCCCCTTGCTCCACCATCCGTTCCTCCGCAACCACTTCTGAGACCGTCTCTCCTCCGCCACCTACCTCTGCAACAAAACTCAACAAGTACAGCTCCAGAATCACAGAACCCAAATCGCAGGGTGCTTCACAGGCCGTCCTGTACGGCGTGGGGCTCTCCGATGATGATTTGCACAAACCTCAGGTGGGCATTTCATCGGTTTGGTACGAGGGGAACACCTGTAACATGCATTTGTTGAAGCTCTCTGAAGCTGTCAAGGAAGGTGTTAAAGAGGCTGGAATGGTGGGTTTTAGGTTCAATACAGTTGGTGTTAGTGATGCTATATCAATGGGGACTAGAGGGATGTGCTACAGTTTGCAATCAAGAGATTTGATTGCTGACAGTATTGAGACTGTAATGGCGGCTCAGTGGTATGATGGGAACATTTCCATACCTGGCTGTGATAAAAATGTATGTAATGCGCATTTAGTTTTACTATGATCTGTTGTTTGTTTATTTGTCTTTTGTTGGATTATTACATAAAAATGGAACTTTACCTGTCACTGAATATTCTATGGCCTTTAGGTGAATGTTTTTTTGGTTTGAGGTGTGCAACACTGGGTTATAGAATTGTCCGTGTTGTTGTCTTTTCATTAGCTATCTGTCTCTTCATTAGCTGGCAATGGTACTCTATTCACAATGAGAAATCAGAGAACTTTTTTATGAAATATAATTATTTGGTTTGTGAAATGTACAATGTTTTAATCGATTGCTTGCTCTCCATACTTAACTGGGAGTGTTGATCATTTCGATAGCAGAGATTCAAGTGTTGCACATTTGGCTGGGCCACTTTTCATTTAGGGAATATATAAGGTTCCTCTAGCTGATCGTCTTTTTTGTTGGGTAGCCTTTCACTGGAATTGTGCTGATTTGTGACCAAATGTTAGCATAGATGCGCAAAAATCAGTTGAGTCATGGACGTTCTGTATTTGTGGATTTTTTGCTAAGAGGTGCCTCTTTTACTTTCTCATATGTCGTGTTGGAAATAAAAGGCTTGTAATAAGTTGTATTTCAATTTTTCTTATGGATACCTAGTGTAATTATTTGATTATATAGTCATATATGCAAGTCGTAATGCTGTTCTTGGTTTAGAGAAAAAATTCCTAGAGAATTTCCTTTCTTTTTCATAAGCTTTTCCTAGTTTGGAATATCACCGATGTATTTATACGATCTTTTACAAGTATAATATTCAGGAGTCTTGATACTTGTTATGCATTGGAGGTGAGGAAGCCTTTATACCTGCATTGCAATGCAATTCCGCATAGTGCACAGGCACTTAAAATAGGTGCAGAGACAGTGAAGGAAGACAATCCTCAAAAGTAGTAGGCCAATATTGTACTAATTTATTATTAATTGGTCTTTAGCAAAGTGGAAGAGGAAGCAATATTTATAGGCATATGCTTAGACCGTTGCTTATAATATTGCATATTTATGAAGTGTAATTATAGCTTTCTGTTTCTTCGTTGAACATTTGATTAAATTACCCGTTGCTGAAATTTGTAGCCATTTATTCACTTAACTTTGTTTGTTATGTTAAACCTTAAATGTATCAATTATGCCTTATGCTGCAGATGCCAGGTACGATTATGGCCATGGGACGACTGAACCGCCCAAGTATCATGGTTTATGGTGGAACTATAAAGGTTGGTTGGATCTTGAGACCTATTGTTACTGATCTTGTTCTATCAGAGTCATGTACTAAGTGAAACAAGTCACTGTGCATGAAATATGACTCATTTTACTCCAAAGGCAAACAACTGTGAAGTAAATTATAAATTATTTCACAATGTGTGCACTGACTCCTGATTTTTTGTGAAATTTATAGAAGTTGATGTATTTTGTAATTCTTTGCAAATAGAAATTTCATTTTGTACTCAATTATGGAATTATGAATGCTATCCCTAGTGCTTATGATGTTATATTGAGTAGGCAGGTGATAGAGCTTTTCTATTTGTCTCAGCTTTAGTATATCGATTCTATAAGATTTATTTGTGAACTAATGAAGTTCCATTAGATATCATGGTGGTCCAAGCAAGTCATGAGATTGGCGTGAATTATTTAAAATGTGGTTGCCTGTTGTAAAGTTTGTTGTTAAACACATAGATTTGCTGTTGCCTTTTGGGATTCACATATGAAAACCATAGAGCTAATTCTTTATGTTGCTTATGCAGCCAGGCCATTTTCAAGGTCACATATATGACATCGTATCTGCCTTCCAGGTATGCGATTGGTTTTATCACATCAGCCTCGTCTTCTACTTTTATTTTTACCACGTCCCGCCGTAGCTTCCGCTCATGCTTTAGGTGTCCAACTGCCTCCACCAATTTTTACATTCACAGAAGCTGATATAACAACACACTGCAGTTGTAAACTTGCTTTGCAATCATGCACCAATTTAACTGAGTTGATACTTAAGTGATGTTCGTATTGTTTGGAAATGATGCTTTGTTCTTCTAGTCTACATTTCATATTTGCCGCAATTCTTACCATCAGTGCATGACCAATCTAATATTGAAAAAGTTTGCCCTGTTTTTATGTCCTCATGTTCTTTTTATATTTTTGGTAATGGCTGTCGATACCTGATGCTTGAGGCTTTAGGTTTATGGAGAGTATGTGAGTGGTTTAATTAATGATGAGCAAAGGACGAATGTACTTCGTAATTCTTGTCCTGGAGCAGGGGCATGTGGTGGAATGTATACTGCAAATACAATGGCTTCCGCTATTGAAACCATGGGAATGTCCCTGCCTTACAGGTAAAGGAATATTATTTAGTGTTGTCTGGAAGCCTTAAATCGCTCATTGACGTGTACTGAGTCTAATTGAACTGCACAAACATTTTTTTCCTTCTTATTTCAAAAGTTCTTCGACCCCTGCTGAAGATCCTCTAAAATTGGATGAGTGCCGCCTTGCTGGGAAGTACTTATTGGATTTGATTAAAATGGACTTGAAACCTCGAGACATTATCACTCCAAGGTCCATGCATAATGCGATGGTCATGGTTATGGCACTTGGTGGATCTACCAATGCTGTTTTACATTTAATTGCTATTGCTAAGTGAGTACTGCCAAATTCTACGACTACTGGATTTTACTTGTAATCAAAGAGGCTCATGGAAAGACTTTTTCAGATCCGTAGGTTTGCAGTTAACACTTGATGATTTCCAAAGGGTCAGTGATAAGATTCCATTCCTTGCAGATCTCAAGCCTAGTGGCAAATATGTGATGGAAGATGTACACAAGGTACTTCAAAGTTTCATGTATAACCATCTTAACAATGCAATATAACTGCAGTCCTCTATTACCAAATATTGCTGACAATCTGTATCTTCCTAATGAAGATTGGAGGTACACCTGCAATCATCCGCCATTTACTAGAGCTTGGGTTTCTAGATGGGGATTGTATCACCGGTATGTTCATTTGGTTAATATTGCATTGCCATACTTTCTTTCCTTTGGGATTTTCTAACTCTACTTCTCCTTTGTAGTCACGGGACAAACTTTGGCTGAGAATGCTAAGCTATGTCCACCGATGCCTGCAGATCAGGTACAGATTCCTTTTTTTTACTCCAATCCTTTATTCTTGGGCTGTGGAGTTCGTTTCTGAACTAGCTGATTCTTTCTTGCGATTCAATATGAAGCTTGTCTTTTATCTTTTGATTCCAGAAAATAATCAGACCATTGACAAACCCCATCAAAGAAACTGGTCACATTCAGATATTATACGGCAATCTTGCACCAGACGGTTCAGTAGCAAAGATTACAGGGAAAGAAGGGTTATTTTTCTCTGGTAATGCATCACTGCACCATTTATATATTTATTCTATTCTTGATTATTATAACTTTGAATTTTCTTTTAATTTATAGCATAATGCGATTTAATCCTTGAACATGTGGTTTGTAGGACCTGCACTTGTTTTTGAAGGAGAAGAATCAATGATTGCAGCTATCTCAGAAAACCCTGAGAGTTTCAAGGTAAGAGTTTACTTCCTATTATATTTCGTGTATTCGGTGTTGCTTTATGCTGTCATAATCGATGTAGGGCTTAGGCCTGGGGCATATCATAAGAATGCTCAAACAGTATTCTACTTTTGGTGGAAATCTTCTTCTTTTAACGCATACAATATAAAACGTTAAAGGGAAAAATGAAATAAACATATTTTGCTTAGCGGATATTAAAAACCGATGATATTACTTATTGGATAATTATATTACAGGGAAAAGTTGTAGTTATCCGAGGGGAGGGGCCCAAAGGGGGGCCAGGTATGCCGGAAATGCTGACCCCAACAAGTGCTATAGTGGGTGCAGGTCTTGGCAAGGTGGTCTTTCTTTCACAAATTTTTCAATCTCGGCTGCATTGGTTTTCTTTGAATTTTGTCCCGTAACTTTCGTCGTGCAGGAAGTTGCTCTGTTAACTGATGGACGCTTTTCTGGAGGATCACATGGATATGTGGTGGGACACATATGTCCTGAGGCGCAGGTACATTAGCCACAACTAAATTGTTCTTACAAACTTCTCTTGTATGTGAAGGTTGCGACCATTCACAGCTCCCCCACGATAGATGATGGTAATTTGTAATGTCAAACAAGTAAATCTAAACCTCTGCGCATTATTTCCTCAACTTCAAATGAGGCTTTATACAAAATGGGATATTTGTTGATCGCTGTGAAATCGTATTCATGTACTTTTGGGAAAAGTTTAGTTTTTTTTATGTTCATCTTTTTGTGTAATATTTGTAATCATATCAGAGGATCATACTCGTTTAATGTCAGTTTGGTATTAGACATACCAAAAATCTATCATTTCATCATCAATCTAAATTTCCCTTCAAACTTGCATTCTATATAATCACATTCGAAATACCCACACTGAATTTCAGGAAGGTGGTCCACTCGGCCTCGTCGAGAATGGTGATGTTATAACCATAGATATTCAGAAGAGGAGAATGGACGTACTTCTAACTGATGAGGAGCTAAATGAGCGACGACAGAGATGGACTCAACCAGCTTACAAAGCTGATCGAGGAGTGCTGTACAAGGTAAGTGTAATATTTGGTTTAAATTCTTCATACAATTTCTCCACTCCAAATGCAACTCTGAGTTTCATTTATCACTACCGACCTTGTTCTCGTTTCGATTTCAGTATATCAGGAGCGTGCAGTCGGCGTCAAAGGGTTGTGTGACCGATGAGTAGAGAAGTGAATCTTCCTTAGCGAAAATTTAGCCGCCAATCCATTTTTTTACAGCCAAAGATGTGGCTGATGAGAAATATTATTCAACCTTATGCTCGAGACCCAATGTCCTTGTATGTCCATTTTCTACGCATCTTCTTATGTAATTTATTGGATTTTTTCGGTCAGTGTTGGTGTATGGTGGTGGAATCCTTTCTTACTGCAGTAGGATGAATAGCTAATATATTACTATTGCTGTTTTTTTTGTTTTGGCTTAATACTATTGTGCGATTACTACTGTTAATTTATTCGAGTTCACCATTGTAACTCCTTTCTACCATCAGTTTTCTCCAATTGAAAAGTTATTAATATATTATGAAGCTGGAAAATTGGATGGATATGAATTTTAAAAATTTATTAGAAAGGATTTTATTGTGTTTATTTATTTTTTGTAAATGAAATAATCACTAGGGCATTTTTGTAAAATAAAACTCCTGTTCATAGAAATCAGACCAATGAAAATTACGGTGTGCTCACTCGAATAAAATAAAAAAATTAAAATCTATCTGACAAATTTTTATAGTTGTGTTGGTTTTTATAAGTGTGGACTTAAAACATGTTTCCATAGATTTTTGTAAGATGTCTATGGATTTTTCAAAAAATTCCTTCAAAGATAATATCTAATGAATAATTGAGAGATTTTTTTTAATGTTTCCAACATATCGCCTAGAACCATTTAGGCTCTAGAAGGCTGTCTACCATTCCGATTATTACAAAATGAGGCAATTAATTGGCCTACTGAAACGATTATTGTGATTTGTTTGAAGGAAGAAAGTTGTCAAAAACTTTTGAATTTGAATATGATGTACATAAGATGTTGAAAAAAATATAGAAATTAACAAGGGAGTTTATTTATTTAGGCTTAAAAAAAAATGCCTAGGCGCCAGGCGCTAATGGAACATCCGCTTTACCGTCTATCGCTTTTTACACATTGCTTTTTAATGTACTGTTCAACTAAAAAAATTTAAATTTTTTTTCAGATCTGTATTAGTGTTGAAACAACTTTAAATATATTTTGTAATATTTTATAAAAGACGTATAAACTTTTTCTAATTATTATATTTGTTCAAACGAGTCTTGACTCCAAATCCAAATAGTTTTGTGGGCTCATCTTCCAGAAGCCAACATTTCTGGGCCTCGACCCGTACAAATGTGGGCCCAATGTGCCCTTCTGCGCAGTCCAGTTTGCTCTCGTTCTCCATCTTTCATAACTTCGAAGTTCCTCGGAGGAAGACGAGAAGATAATCGAGGTCTGACATTAAATTCTATTGTATTTTTATTTAATTTGATTGAATTCTTGAATAACTTGATTGCTTCAGAATTCATTGGGTGTATCTGTGTTATTTGTTTTTTGTTTTGATGCAATAAAATTTCTTTTCTGGTGTTAATCGGTAAATTATCGCCGTGCCCCTGTGTGGTTGATGATGTCTCCTTATCGTGCTTCCAGAACTTGAATTAGTGTTTGATATATTTTTCTTATTCCTCTATTTCAACCTACCATTGGGCATTTAGTTAATAAGGGTCTGAATCTTTTTCCCTCTTTCTTTAAAATCATATATGCATTTTCGGGGTTGGCATTCGAAATGTTGAATTTGGTATGATTTTCTTTTCTTGTTTTTTTTGTGAAGTAGATGTTTGTCGACGTGGAAACTGTACAGAAGCTTTTTGTTTCTTATCCGGAAACGGAAAAGGAAAAACATGTTTGTATATTTATCCATGATTTCAATTTGCTGATAAATTTGTGATCTAAAAATTGGGTATGAATTCCAGCCTATCATTTGATACCGCTTGGAGGTTATCTTGGCTGAATCTTTGGGCTTCCTTTTCCTTGTATATTCTGGGTTCATTCTTATCTTATGTTTTTTCTGTACTTGGTAGCATATGTTTTTTCCTTATTCATTCTGTTAGCACTATGTGTGACATGGTTCATTTCAGCTTTTATAGTGTTTGTGGCCATTACTGTGTTAGAGAATGAGCCATGTAATTATGTAACGACTCTGTCCTAAGGCTTGATTATTTCAGATGCTACATGGTTGCGGTTGGTGCTTCGTCTTCAACTTTTCAGGATTAGGAGAAACTCCTATCTATTGCCGAATATATGTGTAAAGTATACTTCTATGTAGCATTCGGGAGTATTACCATTGCATGTAGCAGCTGCCACACTAGTATTAGCATTTTTCTCTTGCTTGTTTCCAATTCTGTATTTGACATTTTCTCTCTGTAATTTGAGTTTTATGCAATCCGTTCTATTGATCCCTCTATTTTTGCTGTTTTGAACTCTAGATGATGTGAATTATTGATACCATATGTAATAGTATGTTTTGAATGTTCCTGATTCTGGTCAACAAATTAATTATCATGGTGTGGCCTGTCCTGCAGAGTATGAATCCACTGGACAGTGATGATGGGGTGGAAGTCCCTGATACTCCCGATAGATTAGCTAAACGAATAGTTAATGAGAGGAGTGGTGTCAAAGAGGAAAGACATGGTTCACATGTCCCTTTTCACCTAGTACAGCAAAATTTTTGTGAAAAAGGGGCTGAAATTCAACCATTGGGAGTTGAAAATGGAAGCAGAAAACTATCTGTTCGTACTCAAAAATGTACTAGCAGTCTCTCCGACACATTAGGACCCATGAATCCTGCAGCTTCTTCCATGGCAAGTTCGTCCCCCTTTAAAAGTAATCCCCGGCCAGTGGTAATTGACAATGGAATCAAACGACAGCCTTCGCATCCTCCAAAATGTCCTAGCAGTTCCAGCAACTCCCTACATCCAATGAGTTCTGCAGGTTTTTCTATGGCTCGTTCATTTTCCTGTAAAAGCCCTCTCTTATTTAGGAAGAAGGCACCTACTGAGGAAAGCAATGATTCTAGTCACCCGCAGCATCTACAGATCGAAAAGTCATCATTTAACTACAAACATCAGTCTTCTTCTTTTCAAGAACGTGATTTTGTAGATTTGACAGAAATGAGTCTGCATAGTCCTGAACATGCAAATGCATTGCCAGGTGGATTGCCTGGCAGTGATCCAGTTGAGTGTAGTAGGAGATCAGCATTATCAAATGGGGCTTCTTCCTTAAAGAAGCTGTTGAAATCGACTGCGCAGACCGGTGCCACTGCAGGAACAGATAATATGATGGAAGTTATTTCAAGTGATGGTTATGGACAACGCAGTGAATTTCTGGACAATGCTCGAAACAAACCTGCTGGGGATAGTTCTCTACGTCATGAGCCGATTATCTCACCTGGAGTAAACAAGCAAAAGAGATTGGTGCGCAACGGATGTATCTCTCCCAACAACATAGCTAAGGCAAAACCATTGGCTGGGAAAAGAAGTAATTGTTTGCCTCATGATAATAATGATGCTATAACTTTTGAAGGTCCACCTGGTCCATCTGTTATCAGAGAACTGGTTTCTGAAGGTCTTAACTCCCAAAGTAGAAAGGGAAAAGGAGTGATTATGTATCCATGCCCATCAAAAGATCCTGAAACAAAAAACAAGAACTTACCTAGCTGGTATCATTTTTAGACTTTCAGATATCTTGAACGTTTTGAATTTATTTTTGCTTTTAGCGACTAAGGCTGCTTACGGTTTGTACTTATTTTTGTCGAGTCCATTTCTGCATGGTTTTTAGCAAGGGTTTTGGTCTCTTTCCAGTCACATCTTTCCATTTTTCTTTTCAATGTAGCTTCTAAAGGCCTGCTGTTTTCTTCATTTTTTGAACTTTCTGTTACATCAATTTTACATATGTTTTGACATTTATGCTTGATTCTTAAACATTATGTATTTTCAAAATCCAGTATATTTTTTATCATCTTGGTGATACTTGCATTCTTGCTCACCTAGTTATGAGAACTCCATGATAGTGAAAGTTGTCACTTCTATTCTAGTCTAGCTTTCAGAGACAAAAGATCTGGAGATATAACTCAATCTTTCACTGCTAATACATAATGGATGTTTGGGTTTGACTCTTGTGGGGATTGAATGTTGATTGCAGTCATATTTGTTTGTTTGTGCTATATTGAATGAGCTCTTCATGGGAAAATTCAATATATAATCACGTGGGTATTAATAGGAGAATACTGATGCACATGAGGCGTAAGCTTCAATTTTTATAATCAACCTTCTACAGTAAAGAAAATCATAATAGTTTCATACTGGATGTTACTCTTGTGGGGGAAGCAACCCCAGAAGATTCGGGTGATATGCGCTGAAATACTTCATTTGGATGAAGGATTTCGAGGAAGACTCCACTTTTTGTTAGGCTTTGTTGCAGTTGCTTTTAAGTTTTGATACTACTGGTTACTAGTTTGTTAGGGTGAAAGTTTCGTTTCATGCAGAATTCCTTGCTAATTATGAAATTTAAGCATTATAGGTTTTTAAGAGAATATTATGTACACGCAGGAGCTCTTCAAGTTTCAGTGGAAAGGCTATGCAAACCAGTGAGTATGTCCAGGGTTCAGGTAAACAAATTGAAGAATCAGGTGAATGGAGGAGTACACATAACCGTCAGGGACTGTGTTCCTCATCAATTGGTGAAGAACAGTTTATGAAGAGGGAATTGGAGGTCCCAAGGTATGTGAATCAACCAATTGAGAAGCGGACGGCAAAAAGGGAGAAAGAAAGTGGTGTTGCTGCTGATGACGAAGATTCTAAGGTCCCAAATTTGGTTTCCTCTGAGCATGTTTCTACTCTTCCTTTAAGACAAACAATGTCTCTTCCTCGGGCTAGATTAGGACAATCAAATAGGTATCCTTCTTCCGCTAGCACACTCATCAAAAGACAAAAACAGGGAACCACTTCGAGTTATTCTGGTGAATGTTCAACATCGGTCTCTGACGATTCAGAAGTTGTGATTCTCAGTTCATCTGCAGAACCATCAAATTCAAGATCATCATCTAGTGTTGTGGCCAATTTATATCAAACTATTGATGCTGATGATTTTAAACCTAATACTCAAGATGACGTTGCTAGGGCTAAACAGGTTGAAGCAGATGAGCTTTTGGCACGTGAACTTCAGGAACAACTGTACAATGACGTACCAGTTCTTGGAGTTAGACAGGTTCTTCCGTTGTTACAAGTCTGCATCTCAATTTCTGTAATATTTTTGCCTCTGGTTAAACACTCAGTTTGTATTTTAAATTCGATGACAGGTTGATACACACATAGCTACGGCCTTACAGCACCAGGACTCAAACCACCCCGTTTCAAGTGTAAGATATTGTATTGCATACTAACTGTTAAGTCTGTAACATCTACACCTCAAAGAACTTCAGTGATTTGTTCTCGTGCACCCTTGTTATGTATTTGCTGTGTGATTGTTTCAGCTACTTATCGTGTGCAGGGTTTGCATTCCCTTTGTTTACATACCTTTTTTTTTATTCCTTTTTAAAATTTACTAGTATATGTATCATATGCTTTTTGTGGTCATGCATGTGTATATCTGCATGTATATTGACCATGTCCCATTTGCAATGGAAGATCTCTTGTGAATGGTAGTGCTTTCACCCTAAGTATTTGTATTTGTATTAATAAATATTAAATTATTAAGAATGTGTTGGATACGATGATCAAACAAATATAAACTGAGAGAACAAATATTTGATTGCACTTATTTGAATTTGTTAGAATTTTGGGATACACTGTTATCTCATATAAAGTACCTCTTGCATCTAAATCTATATCAATTTTTTTAAGCTGTTATTTGGTCCTCGTTTCTTGTTTGTCACTTCTACTTCAGCCAATTCTCATGTAAGAGTTCACTCACCTTGACATTCACATAAGGTCTGATTCTCTTCTAAATACATTATATTTTCATATCCCAAGATACTCTATAATGTAGAATGGTTTATGGATTATGTACTTTAATGCTTTCCTGTTCTATTGGTGCATTTGCTCACATAGAACTCCCACTGCTAACATTATAACTTTTTTTACTATAATATAGCATTCCAGATAACATGGGATGGTTTTTTTTTTTTCGATTTTTGAGTGGCTGTAGCTATCTTCATTTAAAACTTCTATATTTGTCTTCGTTGCACTATTCACGTATTAATGCATTTGGCTTCCGTAGTATTCTGGTCCTTTGGCTGTTTTCTAAATTGTGTATCACTGACATTTTGCTTTTGTGCTAAAATCTTTAACTGAGAAGTTTTTTGGCTTTTGTGCAGAGAGGTTCTTTGATGCCCAATTTGCGAAGACAATCCCAGTCTCGGTCTTCTTCAAACCTCTCACGCAGAGGATCTCAAGCCCGTGCTTCTGCACTGGGAAGAATGACGAGACTGAGGGGTCGTTTTCCTGGGCAACCACGTACTCTTTTGCCATCAAGAGGGAGAACTTCTCTGTTCCCTGCAAACATGGATGTTGAAATGGTGGGTTTGAGTTATTTTATGTGTCTTCTTGCATTTTATTTTGGACAGTTGGTTCAATTCAGGTTAATATACTGTGCCTGTAGCCTGAATGCTCTTATACTGGTTTGGGTACTACTTGTGCGGTTTGATTAGGTAATTTTTTCAATCAGACTCGCCTTTTGTGCATCTGATGGTAAGGGTTGTGTGATTTCCGGCTAATTGAGATGTTCGATAACTGTTGCATGGTCACTTAATCACTGAGGATTTGGTGGCAAATCGCTTTTTTCACTTTGTTATAAAGATTGAAACACCTATCTAGATAGAAGGGATTCTTGGCTGTTTGTGTGGATGTTGAGTTTCTAGTGGTTTTGAAGATATTGATTTGCAAGCTACCTTGTGATTTAACACTATCTATGAACAGTGTATTTTAGGTTGCTTGTGGCAAAAAATTAAGTTTCAAATGTGATTTATAGTTGGATAGCATAGTAATGCCTAATGTCCATGAGGAAGTATGTACGATGTAGATCCATATTGTTTCGTCACTCTCAGTTGTATGGCTAGAATCTTGTTGCTAACTACTAGAGTTTATGTTCTGTGATTCAATTTATATTTTTTGCAAGTGTTTAATAATGTAATTATGGGTCTCAAATTGTGGGGATTCCTAAATAATGTTTTCTTCTTTGCAGAGAATGCAGATCCTGGGAACATTAGAGGCTTTCAGTGACATGGAAGTTGGCACTGGAAACCTTCTCTTGCATCGTGATTTTAATGAGTGAGTATTGTCTGAGACTTTGTGTACCATTTGATAAGTGAAGTGTCAGCACAGGGTCATATATGCAATCTGGTACCACTGAATTAGTACTTGATGGAGTGATCGCAGAAGAACTATGTTGAATGCACGTTGACAGCCAATGATATTAAATTATGATTGCCCTTTTCTCTTTTAGAGCTTCGTAGCAGCTGCCTAGAATTCCTATATTGCTGCCATCATAATTTGCATAATTAGGCAGTTGCTCCTCATTTGATGCTACCTTGAGTTCCAAGGGGGAAATGCTCTTCTATTTTGTGTGGCGAGATAACTGTGTGGAGGCTATATGCTTCAATAATAGACAATGATGAAGTGGTGACAGATGGTTCTCGGTTTCAAATGATGTGAAGCTTTAAATAAACTCGACCTACATGGTTTATGAGTTGTATACGTGTCAAGATTTAGAAATTGGTAATGCTAGAGAAATGGATGGGAGATGAAAAGAGTGCATACACTCCTTTCTTATTTGACGTGTAGGATGAACAGTTATACTTTGGAACAAAGTTTAGTCTAGTATAAATGTGGAATATTGAAGTCTGAAGGCTTTGGATACCCCCCCCCCCACCCAACACCACCAGCCCTTTTTCTCGGCTTTTCACTTTCTGGTTACTTTCCAAAATCCTCGCTTGTTGAAAGACCCTCTACCAACGCAGTCAACTCTATTTGTTAGAACAGCTTCCATTTCGTCTCTGCGCATATCCCTCTTTTTCGCTCTCTGAACCCTTGTTTTGAGAACAAGAGGATTTGGCTCAGGATTGTCCATTTTTTTAAATTTCAGGGTTTCTCTGAATTTGAAAGTCTTCGCTTAGTAGGTTTCCATACCAAGGCTCAATCCAATTAAGTCCGTAGTGTCTACCGATTTCATCATATCCCCTTTTCCTTTTGTTTTTAGATTAGGATCTAATTATTATATCATTTGCTATCTCGAAAAAGTATTTTCTTTCTTAGCTATCCTATAGAAAACCCGTATTTGATCCAATCAATGGATTTTATCATTTCTATATTGACAATTCAATATGGATTGATATATACCCCCTATAATATGTTTATCTTCTTGCGATTTTTCCCGTGCAGTTTTGGATTTTATGCTTTTCTTGCCATTCTCTTGTTAGGAATGATTATGAGACATTATTAGCTCTTGATGATAACAATGACCATGGTGGTGCATCTGTTCATCAGATTAATGGCCTCCCACAATCAACTGTTCAGGTAATTATCTTTGGAATTGATTCTGTCATTGAATCACAATCTTTCGTTGAATGAATCACTTGCTTTTTTACCCATGCAGAGTGACAATTTTGATGAGGTGTGTGCAGTTTGTCTTGAAACTCCAACCATTGGCGACACCATCCGCCATCTCCCATGTTTACACAAATTTCACAAAGATGTACGAAGCTTTTCTTTTTCTCCAATCGATCATTGTGTGCCAGTAATCGCTTTCTTTGGTTCATTCATCCATGCATGCATGTCAATCATACTTGTCTACAAACATGCACACAAACACACACAATATATATATGAGCATGTGCATATTCTAAATAGTTGGTGTGCTGGTTTATGTATATGTATTCGTAATCTTTCTCTACATGTGTGAGTGGCTTTCAATGTGCTGTGTAGTACAGCATTTTATTTTAGTTGAATTTATCTCATCCTAATTACCAATCTTCAGATGCATGACACCTTTGCCTCGAAACATGACCGGCTCAACGGGGACGCTGCCTTTGGCCTCCCCTTGGTGGGGCCTCACAATTTAAATGTTTTAATTTTATTTATTCTCCACTTGAAATTCTAGGTGGATATTTAAATTATTTTGTTCAAAATTTGAAAGATTTTATTTGTTTTAATTTTTTTTAGTTCTGCACTTAAAATTCTAGGTGGATATTAAATTATTTTGTTGAAAATTTTGAAAGATGGTCAATTTTGCACTTATGTTCCTCCTTGCATAAAAATAACAAGCCATCTTTCTTCGTAAAAAAACATCTTTCTTTGAAAAAGCCCTCTTAATATTTTTATTTATTAAAAAAATTTAACTAGACATTCTTTAAAAGTTAGGCTAGGGCCTTCAATTTTATAGAAACAGCCTGCCTCGAAATGTCGATAAAACTATGATATTAGTTTGCACTACGATTGTTGTAGTAATGTTTCAGTGTGTAACAACTTGAAGGTGACAGAGATTTCCCTTTTTACCTTGTAAATGCCAATTCCTAATCTCCCTCACTTATCACAGTGTATTGATCCATGGCTAAGGCGGAGAACCTTGTGCCCCGTTTGCAAGTCAGCTATTACTTGATATTTTCATCTCTTCTTTTTGTTCCTTTACGGGAAACTAAGCTACAAGGAAACGGGTCAACGGCATGTTGGTTGTTGACGTATCTTTGAAACATTTCTTTTTACCCTTTTTGAAGTGTAATTCTATGCATATATGAACTGTTGTCCCGTAATTGTGTAATAACTTATTTTTTGAATTGACTTCCCATTGCTAGATACCTTGTTTTTAGTTAGACTGAGAATATGACCTTGCCTCTGGATAACATGGTGCACTAATTTAACTGTTGAATGCATTTTCTTGAATTTCATGTGGGAGTTCTCAAATTTTTCTTCTGCGATCCTGTTTAATAAGAACATTGATTTCGAATTTTGTGCAAATTAAGAGTCTGTTGGGATTTGGTGGCTTCAAATTATGTATTGAATTGGTTCGTATTAGTACCGGATGGACTTTTTATTTTATATCAAGTTATCCTTTTTTAATTTATTATTTACTTTTAGAACACTATTATCATAAAAATTATATAAAAAATATTTATACTATTTCTTGTTTTAATTTAAAAATAATTGTCTTATGTTTGTACAATTTATCTAGAAACACATTAAGTGGATGTAGACTGCTGCACACCTCCACCGTATGGGGTTGGCCTCAAATATACGGGGTCCAACCCATATGATGCGGTGGGTGAGTGCTAATAGAAGGCTAACATCGTCCCTTCCCTAGAAACACTAGTATATGCATATATATATTTGTAGTTTTGATATGTTGCGTAGCTTCCGTGAGGGTCTTTGTGAGCGATCACAGAAATCCGATATCATGTTTTAGCATATTTTACGTGAGCGTATCACATGGTATCGGGATGTAGATGCTCACGAATGGGCTCACAGATAGATAAGGATTGCTTTCAGTATCTCTCCCCATTATAATAGATAGATAGGATCTTGTAATAGTTTTCGAGTAGAGTGCAAGAATAATTACAATCTCAATGCAACCGGAATGGCAGACGATTTTTTTTAGAATTATTACTATTGAAAAATTTCTAAACCAAAATTCTACATTTTATTAAAAATTGTATTTTATTTTTGTAGAAATTATTTTGGTTGAAATATGGTATCCTCTTTGACAGCGTCTTTTAAAAAAAGGAAAATAAAAATCGTAACTGTATGTTGACAACTTGACATTTCCAATGATGAATCTAGTATAGAAAAAGTTCACCTCAAATGGTAACATAGAATTCGACTTTAATTGAAATACGTATATTTTTGTCTCGTATACTATGAAATTATATTTTACTTCCTAGAGGAACATAATTGGAGAATCTATTATTTTTGGTTCAAAAGTTTCGATCCGATAAGTTTTCATATTATTCAAGAGATATTTTAGCATAAATTAAAAGAATAATATGAAGTGAAATTAGGGGTACTAACACCAAATCTCAAAGTGAGCCAAAGCTTAAAAATAATTTAAGCATTCTAGTAACTTTCTCAAATTTAACCTCATGTTCTCCATGGAATTAGGTTTAATCTTTGATTTTATTCCATTCCAAAACTACTTTTGAAAATGAATGCAGTAACTATAACTCATGGTCATGCATATAAAGAATGAAAGTTATTTTCATTCTTGATCCTTGTAGAATTTGTACGGAGCATACTCGAAGAAAAAATGCAATGCCCAAAAATCTTTGCATCATTGACAATGATCAATATACCAAATCAAAAAACCTTCTTCGAAAAACGTTAGAACTTGGAAAAGTCTTTTGCTTCAGTTCTGTTATCCATATTTTTTTCGCGGTAGAGCTCTCTTTACAATTTTGCTTAAACCGACCTAGCAATTAGCATTGACGAAAGGACACGGAATTTGCTCAAAAGAAACTAAACAAAAAAGAATTATTCTTTTCCTTGAACATAAGTTATGTTTCATTAGACAACTGTCCCTTAAGCCAAGAGCAAAGCTATGATAAAATCGGACAAGTTTGAAGTTATTACACGCCATTATTCATTTTTAAATTCGAACACGAATATTATTCGAGCTTATTTAGCTAAGTGGTGTTAACGGGCATCCTTGGAGAGGAAATTTTGTTGTCCAATTGCCCGTACGTTGGATAACCCATCACATGTGTCGCCTCTTTCAAACACAGCAGCTGCGCCCATACCTGTGCCTGCATTCAGATTTGAATACACCACAAAATTTGTTCTTAAAAACCATGTTTAACAAACACTGAGTGTCAACAGAGTAGAAATAGACGAACCTATGCACATGGAAACGACACCAAAGCGACAATCTTTGCCTCTACGCTTCATCTCATGCAACAAGGTAGCAACACATCGAGCTCCTGAATAAAGCACATATTTTGAGAGATACATTCTAGATTATCAAATATATTTTAGATTATCAACAAATAATTTCTCACTTCTCAAAGAACTTTATTGTTAACACTCGTCATGCTTTACAATTAGGCACTATGGCATCAACCTATATATTGTTCTGGTGCAGTTTAGCATAAAAGAATCCACATTCATAAGTTCGATTTAGTGTATTATCATTTATCAGACATAATTGAAAATTGATACTAAAGGACAAAATGGCCACAACCAAAATTATTGCTAGGTAGACAATTTAGCTAAGAGAGAATACCTGTAGCACCCAAAGGATGTCCAATAGCCATTGCACCTCCATTAACATTAATCTTCTGAGGATCGAGCTCCAGCTTCTTTTGGCAGTAAACAAATTGGGAAGCAAATGCCTGCTCAGAGCATCATGCAGTTAGGAATGGAAACATCTGCACCACTGTGCGCACAAAAAGTACATTAAGTTTTGGAAATAAATTTTACCTCATTTATCTCAAAAAGATCTATGTCATCAAGCTCAAGACCAGCGGATTTGACTGCTGCAGGAATAGCAACAGCTGGGCCAATGCCCATGATCGCAGGATCCACACCAACAGCAGCAAAGCTCCTGGCAACAGCAGCAAAGTACGTCTTACCACATGGGGGTGCATAATCCATCTTTCGGCAAAGAGCTTTTACATAAAGGATTGATATCCAATAAACTTACAAACCTGAATACACCAAGGATAGGAAGCCCTTTCTGCACTGCAACACTTCTCTTCATTAAGAGCACAGCCCCAGCACCATCAGTCACTTGGCTAGAATTACCAGCAGTTGTTGAACCATCTTTTTTGAAAACAGGTTTCAATTTTGCCAGATCCGATGGTGAAGCATTAGGTCGTATGCCATCATCAACAGATATTGTGACTGCTTTCTCGTCCCCCGATTTCGGGTCCACAAGCTGTTTCAAACAAATAGATGGCGTGGTGGAAAAAAATGACTGAAATTGAACTTAACAATTGAAAAAGTATCAAAATGGTTTGAAAATTATAATACCTTAGTTTTCACAGGTATTATCTCATCTTTGAATTTTCCTGAAGCAGTTGCAGCTGCAGCTTTTCTATGTGATTCGACCTGAAAAAGAGTTGGAATCCATTAAAGATGTGTTCAGCTTTGATGCAACAATCAACTGACATATATATTGAACTTACT
Source organism: Dorcoceras hygrometricum (assembly GCA_001598015.1). NCBI lineage: Eukaryota > Viridiplantae > Streptophyta > Magnoliopsida > Lamiales > Gesneriaceae > Dorcoceras > Dorcoceras hygrometricum. The sequence continues at coordinate 402,687 of KV005644.1, forward strand.
GCAGCCTGATCTTGCTCCTGCCTCGTGACACCAAAACGATGGGCCACATTTTCCGAAGTAATACCCATTGGAAGAAGACAATCTTGCGCTTGAGCCATAGTTTTTACCTGGCACATATACAACATTTCAAGTTTAGCAGTTCAATCATGTACCAAAAACTCATATCTAATACAGGAAATGACAGAAGGATGCTTACTCTTGGATTGACTGATCCATCCCAGGCCATAGGATTGACAGTCATTGATTCTAACCCGGCACCAATCCCTTTTTAATGCGATAGAAACAAGTTAGCTACACCATGAGACCCAGAAAAAAGTAGACTCATGTTGGCTTAAAGGAAGTTTTAAGAAAGAAAAGAGGTACCAATATCATAGAACCCAGCTTTGATGGCTGCAGCAACATCAGCAACAGCCTGAAGGCCAGATGAACACTGCCTGTTCACGGTCCTGACAGGTACAGTTTCTGCATGGCATCAACCCTGAATGATCAGTGATATCATGGAAAACAAATGATTACAGGACAACGGGACAAATAAGTACCTGGAAAGCCGGCATAAAATGCAGCCATTCTGCATTCACTTGCTCTTTGGGAACCAGGAGCCAACACAGTGCCGACGACAATATCCCCAACTTCATTGGGTTTGATATTTGTTTTATCTATCAGCGCCTGATACAGAAAGAAAGAAAGAAAGATATCAAGAGTCCTCAACTCCAACCTCAAGGAGAACAACAAGAAGTATATTGTGAAAAAACCAAACCTACCTTCAGAACTGGAGCAAGTATATCATCAGGATAGGTATCTTTGAAGCCACCCCTCTTCGACTTGCATAACGCACTACGATATGCACTACACACCGAGTAAGAAAATGAAAGACGTCAGTTATGGCACCTTAAATAAACTAGTAGGATTGTGCACAAAATGTTACGGTGGCACAAATGTACAAAACTTTCTCTCTTACGCGACAATAACCACATCATCACCAAAAACTGACGACCTTTGGTAAGCAGCACTATCTCCAGCTGAACATACAGATGCCTAAAAAGAAAATGTGAGTATATGAGATCAAAGCAACACATGTAGTGCCACATTCAAACATATTGTACCTCCAGCCATAACGCTCAATATATTTCTCATATTCCAGCTATATGCTACTGTTAAACTTCTTTTGTCAAAAGAAGTCCACAAAATACAACCTTATTTGTAAATGTCACGTGGGGAGGAATGATCACAGTATATATATTAATGCTACTGATTGGAGTTCATATCAAACAACCAAGAGTTATCAAATCTTTACAATTTTTTTAAATGTATCAAGATAGAGTCAAAGGAAACACCAGAAACATGTCGAGATTTAGTTGAAGAACGATAGAAATCTCTAAGAAAAACAATAACGTTTATTTGATCTTACGAAGGAATTACTTGTACGAGTACGTACATGATTCTACTGCTGATCAGAATTTTGTTATTTTTCTTATCTCATTGTATTCAAACGTCTAGCGACCCTCTTTTCTCAACACGGAAATTAATCCTACAGCTTGTCTCAAGTGAACATGCCATCCAAAAATACCAGATTGATATTGCTGTTCACCTGGAGAAATCTGAACTGTGTTCATAGTCCCTTATGCTTTCTCGATAGAATAAAATCCCAGGTCCGAATATAGGTGAGTCTAATTGAAAACATGTTTATTTTCTTATCTAATGATGATTTCGATATGTACTCAAAGTAATTACATGCACCAAAATAGAATCGAAATTACTTGGAAGAAAATGATACGATTGCCAATTCTGAGACTCCACTAGTCCCTTTTAAAACTTTCCTCCGAGAAAATAATATCCCAAGTATGGCATAGCTAACTGCTCAAGGTATCGTTTGGGCTTTTCATCAATTCAAGCATAGAATTAAATTTGTAGCTGGACTTAAATCTGGGTAAGTACTTTAACTCGGTGCTTATATACAAGAGCGATCAGGGAGTAGGAAACTTCATGTAATTGTGATCAGATCAAGACGAACAAAAACAAATTTTCCAGATCCCCACCACAATCATCAAACACGAAAAGCGACTTAGATCAAATAGTTTGATTCCTTAAACTCAAACTAGAATACGGAAACAAAACAAATGATCCCCAACAGAAAAACAAAGAATAAAAAGAATCCTGACCGAAATTGAAGATTGTATATCCTCGAGCGAAGAAGAAGTGAATGATGGACGAAGGTGCTGCAGCAAAACTCTCTGCCTCTCAACTGCTTTCTCCATTTCGGTCTCCTCTCTCGAAATAATAATTATCCAAAAGGATTACAGCTTCGTTTCTAAATTACACAGAACAGTTCGTATACGCAATTCTATATATATATATACACACACACACTATTCGCGTCTTGGAAAGCGTGAGAGGATAACTAGAACAAAATGGATACAATGTCTTTTTAAATACATATTTATTTTTTTTATATTCATTTAAAAAATAAATTAGTATACGCCAAGCCAATTGGAAAATTCAAAAAAAATAGTTTTTTTTTTCCAATGTGAAACAACTTTATGCGACGCGCTCTGCCGCTCTCTCCGTTCCCATTTTGGATAGGGACGACAAATTAATCGACTCCATCGCCATTATTTAGTCAGATAAATATTTTCAATCCATATATATATTATATTATTGTTAAAATATCTAATAGATTTTAGTTTTTTGGGTATGTTGTACTCCTAAAATTAAAATAATATAATTTTGTAAATTTAATTCAAGATTCTGGATCAAGAGAATCTGGTTTTAAAAAACAAATACAATTCAATAATAAAGAAAACAAACTTATAAAAATGTGCAGCAATTACAAGTGATCACACCCACAACACTACCAGTGGAGACAATCCATCCAATCCAAATTATGAAGGAACCAAATGAATCACAATCATCATATATAAAGATGAATGGAAGGAACATGAAGATGAGTTATATACGCGGTCTAACGATATGAATCCGGGCGTTTTGGTTTGCTCTGGACGACTGCTTCGATCTTTTCCATTACTGCAGGTGTAAGCAGAGGGATGACATTTATAGCTTTCATGTTCTCTTCAATCTGCATTACAAATGATCAGGAGTCAAAGTTGGGAAAATGATTCGATAGCATGCGCCGAAGAACAAAGAAAAAGTTCAACATCAATTAGTTACAGAATCCAACATCTGTGGTCATTCTAAAGATATTAGTTAACTAAGAATTTGAATTGTTTAAGTAGCCAGCATGCTAGATTTCCGTTGGTTTGCCAGAATATGAACTACATGAAAAAAGAAATGCATTTCGCAAGTTTTGATACAGTAGAATAATCAATTATGTATGGAGATGGTGGAAATGCAGTGATGAAAAATCATTTCTTGAGACAAAGATAATTCAGCTGACCTGAGCTTCTTTGGTGGCACCAGTGATGACAGATGAGACGTTGGGATTTGAAGCACACCAAGCAATAGCAAGTTGAGATAACGTTACATCCAACTCATCTGCAATTGGCTTCAACCCTTTCACTTTCTTCAAAACATCATCTACCAACGATCTGCTAGCGAGATTCTGCAGGAAATAGGCCCGCAAATAAGGTTGGCACTAATAACAGGAGGAGGAAATGAAAGGCGAAGATAAATACAGCTAGCTAACTATAAGTTAAAAAACATGTATGCTCGGTTGCCGAAGCTTCTATCAAAAAAAGCATAAAAAGTTCCAAAAACAGACACAAACCTCAATAAGGTTCCTTCAACTTTTCTTTAAATGATAATTTTTTCACCTTTCTATATTTCTATTGAGACTATTCAAACGTACACTCCCTTTTCTAAAGAAAATAAAATAAAATCCCAGCTGGCACCTTAATAAACCATTGTTTTAGACAAATATATCCGCATCCAACCGGCCTAGTGTCAATGACATTAGGCATGAATAGAACAGATGCACAATGGCAATGACCTTGCTGACCAGACCTGTTCTCAAAATTACCAGTAGAGAGAGTGCTGCAGTCATACTGTCCAGTGGTGATATCAATTTGAGGGGCAAACAGAATAATGAACCCCCTAAACAATAAAACATTCAGAACTGAACTTAAAGAAATCAAATTAATTCGAATGTTACTTGTAGCAAACTTTTCTGTCAAATTGAGTCCATCTTTGTGGCTAAGTTTTAACAATATAACGGATCGTCGTTTAAACTGGATTTTGACAGGACCAAAATAGCTTGATCAAGATGCATAACTTACAGAAGATTCAAAACAGAATTTGCAGCTCCTACACACAATAATCTAGGAGGTAACAAATCAATCAGAACTTTAACTAATGTTCTTATCACTACCTTATAATTATCCAAGGCAAACCTACTATCAGGTGGAATATTTCCAGAGGCATACTTTCCAGTCAAAACTCCAGATGAAAGTGGGCTCCATGTGGCAAGACCGAGACCGTAGTTGGTGTACAGAGGTAGATACTCAGATTCAACCTGCGGGTCCAACGAAATTGGAATCACATATTAATAGAATACAATGAGGAAATGTACAGAGCAACTGGAATATAAAATTCAGCAGTAACTTCGTCCATAAATCTTATACTCTCATGATCAGGGACCATTGGCAGGAGGTGATGCTCTCACAAGACATTTTTGAAAATTTGTGCAACTTTTTGTTCATCTTTCTGAAAATCCAAAATTACCTCCCACATCAATTTTCTGTGTGCACCATTCTAGCCGCTTGGAAAAGCATCGTATTTAATTAAGATTTCATGTCCCACTAAGATGTCCTATTTATGAAAAATGTGAGGTGTTGTTGATTGTAATGAACCAATAGCAGAAGCAATCATCAACTTTGGATTTTGATGTTACCACTAGAAGTTAATTATGCTACAAAAGAAACAGAGCTGTCATTTGATCATCAATATGCCAATACTAGTATAGTAACATCTGTCATGCCTAACAATGTCGTAATACAATGCTACTTGGCTACTTGTTTCATGAATTTTATGCTCACCAGCTGAAATGGATCGAGTACAGCCTCTAATTCATGATATATTTACTCAAAAGTTTGGAGCTTATTTTGATAAGCATCAAGTTCAGAGCTTTAATGTGCCAGCATTATAGAACTATGCAGTATATTGTAAACTTGTTGGGGAAAGAATACAGAAAAAGTGCCATTGCTGGAAGATGAAGACATTAAGTTTCTTATAGTTTACGAGGGAATGACTACTAGACTGCTACTCTATTCTTGGACTCCATATCTCAACCAGATGGAGAAGCGAAGAAAATTTGCCTTTTCAGATCCCCCATTAATACCTACAAAAACTTCTCTACAGGTACAAATAACATGGTCCACGCCAAAACGTTCAAAGAACAAAGAAAGAAAATAAGTACTTGGACACATGAGTAGAATGTAGTATGCAATAAATTCACCCAACCCAACCCAACAAACAGAAGATAGCAAACAGCAAACAGCAAAATATTACGCAGACACCAGCTCAGCTGCTCAGATTCATTACTTTCTCTAGCGTTACCTTATGTCTGGAAAAAAGATTATATTCGGGCTGTTCGACAATGGGCCCCACGAGATCCAGCCTCTGAGCCACACTCCAAGCCTCAGTGATCTGCTGAGCAGACCACTCGCTTGTTCCCCAGTAGTAAGCCCATCCCTTGTCAATCACATAGTTCATAGCCCTCACAGTCTCTTCAATAGGCGTGAAGCTATCGGGCCGATGGCAATAAAGCACATCAACGTACTCCATATCCAGCCTCTTCAGACTGTTCTTCGTTCCCTCCACTATATGCTTTCTTGATAAACCCTTGTCATTAGGTCCCGGCCCACCCCAGAAGATCTTGGTGGATATAACGAGATCTGATCGCTTCCATCCAAGCTCCTTCACAGCTTGGCCCATGATCTCCTCCGCCCGTCCATTGGCGTAGACTTCAGCATTGTCGAAGAAGTTCACCCCATGATCACGGCAGCATTGGAGGATCAATTTGGCTTCCTTCACGTCAAGCTGATTCCCAAATGTGACCCAAGCGCCATAGGAGAGCTGGGACACCTTTAGGCCCGATCGGCCGAGATTCTTGTACTGCATAGTTTGGTCCGGGAATTTCATTGAACGGTCTGTGGATTCTCTTCTGTTTCTCGTTTATTTGTCGGATCGGATTCGTGAACGGGTGAAGAAACTTTCTCAGAAACCAATGTTAAGCAAGCTGATGCGATTGAGACAGCAGCGAGCAACTACTTTTTAAGGTTTTTTTTCTCTTTCACAAAATTTTTATTATTACAGTTTGAAAATATTGATTTCCAAACAAAGAAAAATGTAAATATTGTATCAATAAAAATATCTGCTCTAAACTTCTCACTTCTCTGTGATATATTAGATTTATAGAAATGTACAGTGGATACTCCACATCGGCACTATGTGGACATCAGACTGACATGACACTTCCTGATGCTATCACGTCAGCCTGGTGCCCATATGGGGTGCCCACCGTATCAAATTTGGTTAGATTTGTATATACTTTGTATTCCTTCAGTTAAATCAATCTATTAACTAATTTGGTTTCTTCGGTTCTTGAGATTAGCGAATCAATGTTCAAGTTCCTAATTTATATATCCAATTTAATGAACCAATATGCTACTTGAATTTATTAAGTTATAAGAAATTACATATATAAACTAAATCTATTGACAAATGTTCCCATTCTCTGTATTTTTGTTGCACAAAATTATAACATTAATCGGTATCGTCAATCTTAACGACCATATAGTAGATCTATATCTAGGGTTTTAAACAGAATAAATAAATAAATAAAAAATTTCAGGCCCAGGCAGGAAGAGAGTACTAAGACAACTGTCTGGGATACATGCATGACGAGCAGTGTAAAATAATTAGGAAAAATAACATATCACATTTCATTTCAAGAAGTCCGAGGTATTTCACACTTTATTTTCTATTTTCGCAAGAAAAATATTTTATAAACGGCCTTTTGAGAAGGAAATCCAAACGCAGTCAAAACTAAAAGGCATAAATAGGTTTATCTAATGGATCATTTAGAATACGAGATTTTTATCTTCTAACATAGAACTTTTAGTCTAGCAGTAGATATGGTTTCTCCACAAATTATGATATAGAAATGTACTTAAATGTTAGTTTATTAATGGATAACCCTCTATATAGGTCAGAGACCCCTTTGCTCATACATATTTTAAATCGATGGATAAGGGATATCCACGAGTAGACATGGGTCCGAAAGAGAGTAGTTGTACAACAGACTAACTCTCATAGCATATCCCTACAATATTTCAGTGATGAATATCTTCCACACAAAAATCGAATCCGTAAAATCGAAGAAGACATTCTCACATCATATGAACTAAATTTACTGTTTTCTCTAGAAAAAGTTAACTCATTAATGGAGTCATAGCTCATTAACCCATACAGGTGGTAGATCGAGGGATATGCACGAGTAGGCATGGGTCCGGATGAGATGACCCATATAACGGACTAATTCCCAGAGCATACCTCCACAATATTTCAGTGGAGAATATGCTCCACACGAGAATCGAACCCGTGAAGTCGGGGAAGTTACTCTCACATCATTCCAAATCTTACCAACTCGTCTGTGTCCCTAGGGACAAATTTACTATTTTTTCACTACTACCTAAGGTGGGAATTCCTAAATTTTTTTGCATATGTTAAAGAAAAGTGGCCCTCCCTATGTGATCAATCCAGCTACTCGACTATTGGCAAGACGTAGATATTAACTTCTATTCCGGAGAAAACGTGTAAAAATAATTGTTTTCAAATATTAAATTAAAATAATTTTACTTTTTTTAACATAAAATATTTATTTTTATGTAACAATAAAAATAGCTACACTTTACTCAAATAAGATGTCCATCGACATTCAAATAAAATAAATAGAAAAAATCTATATTCTCATAATCTTACCATATACATGATAAGTATTATTTATCTCGTATCAATCAAATCATTATATATTTATTTCACATCAATCAAATATATAATTATTTATCTTACATCAATCAAATTATTAATATAAAATTACAATATTATTCCTCGTCTTCTTCTTTTTATTTTTTTTATTAATTTTTACAAAGTTAAAGACGTAATTTAACACTTTATCCCAAATTTAATCAATCAAACCAAACATATCATTATTATCAAACATTATTCTCTATCCAACTCAATCATTTTATAATCATACCTTTTATTATTAATCTTATTCTACTATATCTCATCCAACTAGACAAACAATGTATTAAGGCTGCGTTTGGTAGGTGGGATGTGATTGATAATGAATAATAGTTTGAGTGATAATTTTAAAATATCCGTGGGATAGTTAATATTTGAGAGTTAAAGGCTTATGTTTGGTTCGATTTTAAATCGAAGGATTAAAATCAAATTGAGTGATTCTTTTACCAAAATACTCTCTTACAATTAATATTGAGATCCATGATTCCACCAACCTTCCCAAATCCTACACATATATAAGCACTTCGTTTCTTGTAAAAATAAGGCGTAGATCAACAATTTTCGGCCTCGTGCAGTGAACATCACCTATTTAACTCGCTACAAGAAATTTGTATAATTTGATGCAGAAAGTCTTCATCAGAAACACACAACAAGCTCTTGCTTTTCCAATATAAGAATGCAGAAAGTCTTCACGTATTTGTACATTTTTACTCTACTTTAAAACCCATGAATTAAACAAAAAGATCACCCTCATCACAGAGTGATACTTGTAACGTAAAAAACAACAGAAGCGGAAAACAGTAGGATTAGGATTGCAATAGAGAATCCAACAAAGCAATTAATAGAATCAGAAAGCTCAGCTAACAGACTATTAACCAGAAAATGGCGTCAATCATCCAAAAAATATTCTAGAAGCTGGCAAATTGAAGCCATACATTGCAACTGGACGTGCCACAAGAGCTCTCAAAACCTGAATCTCTCACTAACAATTTTATTTTCTTAGAAGGCCTCTCTGATACCACATAAGTTTTATTCCTTGATCCTAAAAGCCATGCAACACCCCTAAACGGAGAAAGTTCTTTCTCACCATTTTCTCCCTTCACGCCATTATTCTCCTTTTGAATTGACAGATTGCCATTACCATCCACATCCATGAAGTCTTGTTCGTTCTCTTCTTTCACCAATATCTCATTAACCATCCCATTCCTATCCAACATTCACATTGGCTATATTCAAGTCATCATTCTCACGAAACTGCATAAGCAAGCCATTTAATGCGTCATATTGTCGACAAACACTATCATCATTATCCAAACATGGAATCATAAAACACTTTTCATTGCCAGAAAAGCCCGCAGAGACCTCTTCCAGCCTCTCAATATCCTCAATCGTCAGTTCTCGGAAGTACTCATCAGTCTCAGTCCAAATTATGCCTGTGCGTGGCTGCCTAGGGGCTGATGATGACTTCTTATCCGTGCCATAACGTGGCTTCTTGTGCCTTCTACGCCCATCGGTTATTAATGAAAAAGATAAAATGATACCACACATACATACAGTGTAGACACCAACTTCAATGCACCTCTCTACTCCTAGAATCTGAACGAGCATAGCCAGAAGTTGGGCTTCATCAGGAGACACCTGTAAACAAATGAAAAGATCATCACACGAAACCAAGAACATAACCAAAGAAATATAAAAACGACACAAAATTGGACTCACGAAAGAGCAGAGATAATTAGCCAGTTAGTTCATGGAACTACTCCCACATTACGAAATACACATTCATACATCTGAATAGCAAGTCACCAACTCCTACCTGCATTTGACTACCACGCATGGTTGCAGTTTCCTCCCTAAGCTCACGCAATATCTGAAATGCAGAGTTAATTCTCACATCATGATAATCAAGCTGAATTCAAATAATTCCTGGAAACCGAAATCCCGAAAACCAAAACCAAAGCTTTAATCTTGATTACAAATAATTTTCCTTTCGAACGCAAACGAAAGAATAATAAAACAGAGAATTTTAACATGTGGCTCTCTAAAATTAGCCAATAAATAATCGTTGATCCTCGGATTGACACTGATAACTTCCTTACGCCCGTAAGTTTCGTCAGTGGCGATAACTGTGTCTGAATTCGCAACCGATTTCGCAGCCCTTCTGATTGAGGATTTGGGGTGGCTTCCGACGAACACGGTTGCAGTTTGGATAACCGGAATTAAACGACAAATTGGTGCGAGGTCAAGCTGTGGATTTCGCAAACTTTTGATACCCGATTTAAGGCGAGCTCACTCTGTTGATAGATCTGTCAATTGTGAAAAGATTTAACGGGGGTAAATGTGGGAGGTTTCGATCTTTTATTCCAATCAGCAAGGAAGGATTACCAATACCTTGTGCTTCGATGAGTTTAATAATCAGGCAAATAAGCTGAAAAATCAACCAATCACTCGTTGGAGGATTTCTTCGAATTTTGCAAACATCGTACCAAACGCTGGATTGTTTACCAATCCAATGCCTATCATTCATACCAAACACAGCTTATGTTATTACTAAATGTTTAGGATTTCTTCGTATAGTTTGTTTAGTAAACTAGTTTGTCAAATTTTTACTGGGTAAAATGTATCTTATTTGACACTAAAATCCAATGTTTGGGATGATATTTTGGGATCGAGATTCAAATGTAACTCTAGATAGCAACGAGCGGGTTTGCTTCGGGTATGACATGACACTAGACTCGACCAACTATAATGTTAAAAGACCTTCCTCAATCCATCTAAACTTAAAGCATATGTGCCCAACCCTGAGAGTTAATGAGTTCTACTCATTCGACTCTTATGATCAATTGATCATTGTATTTGTAGTATTTTTTGGTCTTTTTAAGTTCCGAACTTGTATGTTTGTAACCGTAACTATATTTACAAAATCCAAAATAACTCTATTCAGTTTTCAACCAAATAGCTCCAAGCAATCTAATGACTATTCCGCATAAAATTAGATATTAACATATATATGTGTGCAAATTTGATATGGTGGGCACCCCACATGGGTACCATGTGGACACCTTCTGCCACGTCAGTCTGATGCCCGCGTGATGCACATGTGGGGTATCCACCATATCATTTCTTTATATGTGTGCATGTATATATATATATATATATTGTTTAAAATATCTTATAAAGAACACTATGGATTGTGGAAGTCATAAGAGAAAAATAATTTGTACAAAAACAAAAAACCTACGAGGGTTTGATATATGTCGAATACTGTAAACTCATTACCGGCTCATACCTATATGGTTACAAAAGTTGAATACCCAAACAACATCCAAACTAGACCAAACGAGTTGGGTTTGAATGGGGTATCCGTCTTCTGACACCTGTCATGATTCCTAGCTAACTAATTATAACAAAACATTTCCCTTTCATGTAGTCCTCTTGCAAGTTGTGCGCTAGCAGTTTGAATCAAGCTAGGGCTACTAAGATAGAGTAGCTCCCATATTTGAGAGTCTCACAACTTTATAGGAGAATATATCAATTATAAAGTAAACATTTTACATAAAAAAAATAATACACTTTCAGACTCCAGATTTATACAGAATACCATGAAAAAGCTCATGTAAAGTTCTGACATAGTTGTACCTTGTGTCATTTATCAGTTAATGTATTTGCATGTTTTGTTGACTTTGAGCTCTCTCTTGATCAGACAAATTAGTTTATCTTCTTGTATTCTGAATAATGGCTAATCAAACTAATTCGTTTGAGCTGTTTTTTTACGAAGCTCCTGATCTGATCTGCTCTTGTTCAAAACTGAACGTTGTACTCCCAAGCTAGACTGAACTGAACTAGTTTCTTCTGTGTTGATCTTCTCTTTAAGCTGGATCAGCTTAAATGTCTGCTGGACCAGTTTGGCGGTCCTATCTTGACCAGCTTGGATGACTACTGGATCAGTTTGGGTGTCCCCTACTGTTCCAGCTTAGACACCTTCTCAATAGCTCTCAGCTTGTCTCTTCCAGCTTACTTCTGTTCTGCTACAGTGCTCTTCTTCGGCTTGCGTCTGATCATAGCCATCTTAGACCTACGGAGACTGATTAGTTGCAAAAGACTAGCTTAAAGATACGTCATATGTGGACATGAGTTCAAAAGCAAATATTTCGAATCTGAATGGTTTTTACACCATTTCTTGCAGAGAATTTTAGCTCTTAATCAAAATATCACAGGGGGCCAAAAATAATTTCACCCAGTTTAGAACTACACAATCCGACATCCAAGCTCTATTACACAAATTTTAATCAACTATAATCTGAAACAATAATTCTTAACCTCGAGAGGCACTCAAGCAATGTTATTTACCGACAGCAAAACAAGAAAAAAATAACAGAATTAGCCAACTTACTTTGGCAAGGGAAAATGAAAAGGACTCAAGCAGTCCATCTGCTCCACGGTACAAGTGGAAATGAGGAAGAAACCTTTACTATTAATCTATTGCAAAAGGATTTGTTTTCATCGAAATTGACTTTCAAGAACACAATATCGAGATGCTCGTCTGCCGTTCTGCAAAAGCTGAAATTGTAATTATGCCACAAGAGAAACTGAAAACCATATCACGATGTGCAATGCATGAAGGAAAATAAATTAGACATATTATTTCCTCAATATGGCGTCATGATATATTCATTTCAAAATTTCCCCAAGACGAAAAGATCTCAAATGAGCATAGATTGAGCAAGGATTCTCCAGTGTACATTTATATAATTACCTTCTTCAAACAAGTACAAAGCTTTTAACTCCACATAAATTTCCTGGTCTGCTGTGTAATGTGGCTTCTTGTGCCTTCTACGCCCATCGGTTATTAATGAAAAAGATAAAATGATACCACACATACATACAGTGTAGACACCAACTTCAATGCACCTCTCTGCTCCTAGAATCTGAACGAGCATAGCCAGAAGTTGGGCTTCATCAGGAGACACGTGTAAACAAATGAAAAGATCATCACACGAAACCAAGAACATAAGCAAATAAATATAAAAACGACACAAAATTGGACTCACGAAAGAGCAGAGATAATTAGCCAGTTAGTTCATGGAACTACTCCCACATTACGAAATACACATTCATGCATCTGAATAGCAAGTCACCAACTCCTACCTGCATTTGACTACCATGCATGGTTGCAGTTTCCTCCCTAAGCTCACGCAATATCTGAAATGCAGAATTAATTCTCACATCATGATAATCAAGCTGAATTCAAATAATTCCTGGAAACCGAAATCCCGAAAACCAAAACCAAAGCTTTAATCTTGATTACAAATAATTTTCCTTTCGAACAAAAGTTTTCACAAGGGTAAATGTGGGAGGTTTCGATCTTTTATTCCAATCAGCAAGGAAGGATTACCAATACCTTGTGCTTCGATGAGTTTAATAATCAGGCAAATAAGCTGAAAAATCAACCAATCACTCGTTGGAGGATTTCTTCGAATTTTGCAAACATCTTACCAAACGCTGGATTGTTTACCAATCCAATGCCTATCATTCATTCAAACACAGCCTAAGTGTATACACTCTATGGTATTATATAATCGTTTATTCGGTTTTACAATATCATAAATTAAAAATGAAGAAATTCTCTCTTGATGCTCCAAACTGTGCTACATTAATTTACTCTAACAAGATTTGTTTGCTAGAATTTTTCAGAAGTATACACATTAAACACAATACAGAGATAGAATACGATAATTAGTGACTCAAAATTCGATTTATCTTGCTTGAGATACAATTAACTTTTTAAAATTACATTCGAGAAAAAACTTTCCGAAAATAGCACAATGAAATAGTCAAGTATATCTCTACAGTAATTATCACACATCTCGTTGAAAAGGAAAATTAATTTTTTCTTAATTAATAAGTCATCAAATTTCTTACTAAAACATCCACCTGATGAAGATTCTAATTTCGAAATCCACCTAATCAAACTACTTAATTAGATGATTGAATTACCTTTATCTCATCAATTTGAAAGATCAACACGATATTTGCTCAATCTGAACATTAATGATCACCTAATTCTTTTAATTTTGCATTAGCTATAAGATTCCAAGTGCACTACAATCAATATTTGAATCAAATTTTTTCGTTCAAAGGCATTCTTTGAGGAAATACGACTTTTGACAATATCCCATTTCAATTTTTAAATTTTTTTCCCATTATAAGAAGCCAAGATACTACACAAACCTACATACACAAAAGAAAAAAAGAATGACTCGTTTGGGAACCAAGTGTGAACTCCTATATTTTGTGCTCCTTATCTCATTAATCCCTTCGACTTTCTCGCTTAGCTTGTTCGATTGGACCGTCGTCGTACGTAACGGTTCACAAAATCTTACTTTAAGCAGTCATTGCTACACAAATTGAGATGATATTGGGGTCATTGCACTTTCTTCCTCTCAACAACGAATATTCACATGCCCGATAATCGTAAAGCATCGCAGCGTCGCGACGTGTGAGCTGAGATTGGGGAACTTACATGGGACTTTTGACCTTTTCGATTGGGATCGAGATAAAGATCGATGTGCGGACTTCAAGGGGATTTGGCAGGTATATGAGAGTGGATTATACTTGCTTCTCAATGGTCAATATGTTCAACAATATGGTTGGAAGTGACTAAGATTTTGAACTTAATTAATTGATGTATTAGGACATCTGAATATGGTTTGAATAGTGTATGGGTTTCAATGTTTGAATGTTGTCGGTATTTTGAATGGAAGTTACATTGGTTCCAAATGCATTCTATTGCATATTATAACATGTTAATTTACGGTACTGAGAAGTACTGGGATGATGTGGGATAACTTCCTCGACTTCACGAGTTCGATTCTCGTGTGGAACATATTCCCCACTGAAATATTGTGGGGTATGATCGGGGAATTAGTCCGTTATATGGGTCCTCTCCAACGGGCCCCTGCCTACTCGTATATCTCCCTCGATTTACCACCTGTATGGACCAAGGGGCCTCTGACATATACATGGGGTTAGCCCATTAATGGGTTAACTTTTAATTAAGAGTAGTGTAACATATTTTTCTACCTTTTTATTAATATTGAATTTAGATGTGCTTGATTTCAACATGACTCCGATGCTATTTTCTAAGCATATCTATCTGGTCTACCAACCAAGAAAAATTAGAAGGGATAAAATTTATTTTTACCCATAAATCATAGAAAAGTGTAATCAACAGAATTGAATTGAAAAGTTAGTTATACAAGCTTAATTTTATAAACTTAATCGTTTATTACAGATATTAAATAAATTTCACATAAAAGTTAGTTATACAACTGATTCAGATTAAAAATATTTGATTACTATTGTTTTATACATGATTAAAATAGCTTAATGCATTATAAATCTGTTTAAAAAAGTAATGTTTTGTGGCAATTAGTATTACTCTATTCCCATTCCAAAAAAAATTTGAAACTGTAAGATCATCTCAAATGATAGTGTTGAACTGAAACAATTATAGTGTTATTATTTATTCACTAAGTTGTATCTATATTAGATAACATAACCTTTTGGTTCACTAACTTTTTAGTTTGGGTTTCAGCAAATTAAATTTACAAAATTTGGTTGTGCACACGGGTGGGCTTGATTAGTTTTGATATCAACTTTTTAAATATTGTGTTAACATTTTTTAGATATGTCAATATTTTCATATGTTATACCATAATTTTATAGTGTCATGTGAATAATTTGACGAATATAACTAAAAAACCACTGTACCAACCAAACTTCAAAAAACTAATAGCTAAGCATCCATATCATATTTGGAATGACACTTAGGTCCTCGTATCATCATAGACAAACAATAACCTTAACAAATCAAATATCATCTGATGTAATCGAATTTCGCCCAGCCAATAAGCTATCGTCACGAAAGATTTGTTAGGTCGGCTAATTCTAGCTCGGGAGATCAGGCCGCGCTTCACTTATGATATCCCGAACACAAAAATTGGTCAAAGGGCATCGGGAGGTGTCCCGACGAAGGTCCTCCGATGCTTAAGTTAGAACAAGTGTTTGTGAGCAAATAGTATGAAAAGAGAGGATCTACCTGGGTATTTATAGGTAAGCAGAGTGATTGAATATACTTGTCCGGGTAATCATGAATTGTAGTGGGTCTCACATGTACTCTCACCTACCCTCTATAGATGGGGATGGCTTCTTCCGTATTTGTCAGTGTATTCATCATGGATTGATCAAGAGGAGCATGTTGCTTATATGAGGTCGGACCACCACTTGTTATGTTATTAGGTCAGAATGCTATACTAGCCGTGCGACGGGATCCCGAGGTACCTTGTATGGTCATTAAGATGCTCTCCCGACCTGGTAGGTGGTTTGGTGGAGCCACGATGGAGTGATGTTAGTATCGTTTATAAGAGAAGGTTTACCTCGAGTTTCGAACTGAACATATAGTGATATCATCACCTAAATTCAGTTGATAGAAGTTGGACCGAGGAGGGAATTCAAGATTCAAACGAGAAGCTAAGCATCTCTTTTCCAAACTTTGAGGCAAAGGATAATCAAATCACTGGTACGGTGGTACCTCCGAGCCTTGATATTTGACAATTAGAAATAATCAAGGTTGTCAACGAATTGCATTTTAATTCATTTTTAATTCAAATTTATGGTCCTTAAAATTTGAAATGAAAATATAACAAATACAAAATCAGTAAAGCTAACATAATATAAATAATTTGATTTTAGAAACATTTTGTTAACTATATAATTCATTAACGCTGTGAAAAATGTCTTATCAAGTTTAAGCAATATTAAATATTTTATAGATGCAAATATAACAGTACAAAATCAGTAAGGGCAACATAAATATAAATAATTTTTATTATGGAAACATTTGGTTCATGAAATAATTCATTAACGCTGTGAAAAATGTCTTATCAAGTTTAAGCAATATTAAATATTTTATAGATGCAAATATAACAGTACAAAATCAGTAAGGGCAACATAAATATAAATAATTTTTATTATGGAAACATTTGGTTCATGAAATAATTCATTAACGCTGTGAAAAATGTCTCATCAAGTTTAAGAAATATTAAATATTTTAACGACCCTTATTTTCGATAATATGATTACATGCCCTACGAAATCTACATTCCACTTTATAACATGGATTCTAATTAAGTAAAAGTAGATTCAATACCACACCACGTCTCTTGGTCCTTGTCGGTCACATGATTTACTCTTTATTATAACCAATTTGTGAGTGCGCGCTTAACTTTTTTTGAACTATGTCAATAAAAATACTGAATTTTATTTCTAATTAGTTATTGTTTGCTATACTTGTGCTTTCAATTATGACTTTTATGAACTCTTTAAAAATCTATAGATATTCAAAATTTTAATAGACTTTTAACAACTTCATGAAAGTTATTGATGTACAAATGTTAATGCACAAAATATAACAACAAATGTCAATAAATTTTCTTTAGTTGAAGGTAGAGATTTGAATGGATTTCTAATTTCCTCATTTTTTCTCTATTTTCTTATAAATATTTGTCTGTCTCTTTCTCAACTTGTAAAAATTAAATTATATATACATATAAATTAATTTCAAATAATTAGTTTATATTAAATATTTTTTTATTTGATTGAGTATATCTAAATTGATAATAAAATTTTTCAAATCAAAAAATTTTAAGAAGCCACATATTTCAAAATTTTGACTTTACAATTTATTCTATATTTTTATCCATAATATATAACTAGTTTCACGGCTATTGAAGAAGTATGGGAGGATTATTAAATGTCAATTTTTTATTAGAAAATAAAATTTACGTTTCTAAATTACAAATATAATTAGTTTCACGCTACGTGTAGTGAACGTATCATCGTCCCATAAATAGACGATCAATAACTTCATATCGATACAAATTAAAGATGATCCAACAAACTTTCGATAAATTCATAGGATATATCCTGACGTGTTTTTAAAATTGTGTACTATACCTAGAGAAAAGATACTTTACAGAATACAAGATACATTTGTATCGAAGAAATGCTTGCCGTCTTTTTATTTATTGTGGGTCATGATACTCGATACTGTTTGCGCTATCACCTCCAAGAGTTCACTGGCCAAGGTCGTCATCCTGAAGATGCAAAAGAGTTGTTGAATCTTCGTCATGCTTCTTTGAGAAAAGATATTGAAAGGGTGTTTGGTATATTCCAATCACGCTTCAAAATATTCAAAACAGCTCCTCCATTTCCATATACAACTCAGACGGAGCTTGTATTGGCTGGTGCCAGATTACACAATTTTCTTCGTAAAAAGTGTCGTACTGATCAATTTTTTTTTATTGAAGTAGATAGTGAAGTCTCACCACCATCATTAAAATAAGTTTATGAAGATAGCAACCTTGATCAAGTATTTGACACAAAGAACAACAAAGAGCAAATGATAATGCATGGAGAGATATAATATCCAATCAAATGCGGTGCGATGTTGATCATAATAACAATAAAGAACCTTAGGTACTTCTAATGAATAAATACTAGATATTAATTTAAATTTTTTTGTTTTGATTATTTATTATTTATTAGAAAACAGAGTATTGAATTGATTCAAAAATTAAGTTTTGTTCATAAATAGTATTTTTTTATAATTTTTAATTAAGAAGCAGTATATTAGTATTTTAATTAATAAAATATTGTTTTAAATGAAAAAATGTTATATATTTATAAGTTCAAACAAAATCATTACAAAAAGTTAAATTATAATATTAACAAATAAATCCATAAGAACTCCCTACAAATCCATAAAATTCTCTCTAAAAATCTATAAAAGTCTAATGGAGTCCATTAAATTCATTTTATAACTCAATGAGATTCCATAAAATTCTACAAATTCCTATCAATTCCACAAAAGTCTATCAATTAAAAAAACTCAATAAAAGTCATTAAATCTCTAGATTGAATACACCCCCATAAGGTAGTACATGGTCCACAATATCTAGGGTGGTACATGATCTACAAAATACATTTTCTTTCGATAATTAATCACTTAAGAACCCCAAATTAAAGCTGATTGACTTGGAGCAATTTATGGAATGAGTGGCCAATGAAAAGTTGCTCGTGGTACATGTGAGTTAGAACAAAACACGTTAAAAATATCGGTTTTTATAATGTGGGTAGAAGAGTGACCATCTTGGGTGCAATGATATTTTGGTGTACAATGGATTAATAATTTTTTACAACTAATAATTTAACTCACCATCCTTATAACTCACTAGTTCCTTAATACAAGAGCTATGTTTAATCCTTGATATAATAATTTCAAGGGTAAATTGTATAAATATATCTTATAAACTCTCAACTACTTGTAAACCTTGTATCATCCATATTGTTGGCGTATTTTTATGATACCAACTCGTGAACAAATTAATATATGATTATGTATTATTTAGAGCCGAATCTATGTTAATATATTCCATTTTACGGATAAAAAGAATTCTATTTTCTCTGGCTAACCTTCTGTATAGGTCGGATGCCTTTTGATCCATACATGTGGTAAATCGAGAGATGCACGTGTAGACAGGGGTCCGAGTGAGAGGACCCATATAACGGATTAATTCCCAGAACATACCCCACAATATTTCAGTGGGAAATATGCTTCACACGAGAATCGAACCCGTGAAACCGGAGAAATTATTCCCACATCACCCCATGTCATACCAAATCGCCTGTACTATGGGGGCAAGAATTCTATTTTCTCGAAACAATAAAACCTAAAATATTTTTCCTCAAATTAAACCCAAGAACTAAACCAACAAGCACAGCACAATAAATTGGATTTATTATTTCAACGACAACAAAGTGAGTACCCTGTATGCTAGTGAATTGAATCAACTCTGGTCTACTTATTTACAGTAAAATCCTACTGTCGTAAATGTTTCACTTTTCATTATCAGTGTGTTGTAATTAATTATAGTGTCCACCCAATTAATATCTTCGATGCCGATGCTAAAGAGGTCGCCGTGTCATTTAAGATAAAGAAGAGTCGTTACATCTACCTGTTCTAAACCTAATTGATTGAAGTTTCAATAAAGAAGTTTCAATAAAGTTGTTCGAATAGTGAAATACTTTTAAATTTTAACGAGAATTCTCATATCCCATCAACTCAAATACATTTAACGGCAAGAGCCACGGTTACTACTCCATTAGATCATCTGTTGAACATAAGAGTGGGATGACAATGAGGTGAGATGAAGTCGGTTTTGTCATTATTATCTCTATCATCAAATGAATCGTGAATTTTATACTTATCCTTATGGAGATCGGTTCATGAACGTGGATCCTCGTCCCATAATAATAGTGATATTATTATATTATATATACATGTATATAACCTTATTGTGACACGGTCGGGGATGAGTTGTTATTCTCATCCCATCACCATTTAATTGGGGGTTTTAAATAATCTCACAACCCTCCCCGTTTGAGATTCCCATAGGATCCAAACCTACGAGAAAAATTGTCATTCGTACGTACGAGATAGTACAAGCTTATCACAGCTAATGCTATCCAAATTATTTAAGCAACATTTTCCGAGAATAAATGTATATGATACTCAAACTGTAAGACCTATAATTTGTAGTCCCAAGATTAAACAAATTTAGCGTACCAAAGTCTAAAGTCAAACACATCTTAATTGTTGCAACATTAGTTAAATCCCATTCCCAAATTAACCCCTTTTCTCTATAAAAAGTCAAGCCTGGATCCAGTCAAATGTCTCCCCATATTCTTCAATAACCTACGCCGAAACTCTCGGCCAACATTTTCCGTGCAAAATTAATATTTATTAGATAGGCCCCAAGTAAAAAATAATTCCATTACGAATTCCCTTTATAAAACTATTATAATTCCCGTGGAATCAGTGCGTCCCCGCGAATTCAGTCCCCAAATGTATTTACAATGAGGATCTTGGCATTTGAGTATAAAATTCGATCACTGGACCTCAAATAGGTCAACTATATAGAACATCCCGATATTATATATATATATATATATACAATTTGATATGGTTGGCACCAAACATGGGCACCAGGCTGACGTGGCACTTCCTGGGGCTGCCACCAGATGTTTAATCTTGGCACTTCCTGGTGCTGCCACGTCAGCCTGATGCCCATGTTTGGTGTCCATCATATCATTTCTTTATATATATCCACAAATTGCTTTACGAATCTAGAGTTCTATTTGGATTCAGGTACTTATAATAAAATTAATGTTTCGTACTCTTATGCAATCTTTATTTCTAATTAACACAGTATCAAATTCTAATTTATTTCCGATTTATATCAATAAAATCAGTCGACACGATTCATATCTGTAATGAAAGAAATCATTTTGACATAAAACATATATTTTCATAGGTCAAATAGAGTCGAAGATCCATATAATAAAATTAACCCATGAAATAACTCTACCTTTTGTATATCCGTTCTGGTGGAATTTCCCACCCATTTGCTCAAATTTGGTCTTTTTGACCGTAAGGAATAAAGGGGGTGGGGTAACTACATAATAAAATATACTAGTGACCTTTTTTTTTTCCAAATCATGTGTCAACTTTGAGTATTATATTTCATATGAACTGACTGACATTTACTTTTATAGTCTTGTATATAGTTAAAATCATATGAATCAGTATTTAACAAATTACTGCCCATTTGTTAAATAGTAGTTTTGTTCAGATGGTTTATAGAACAATATACTGACCTTGGCTGGGACTTTTATAGATAAACGTACGGAAGATGATACGCCATCTGTTGCCATATTACATGGATTTATTATATTACCGCCTTATCGTAAATGTGGCTAACGAGATCAAACAATGAATGAGATATATTATTTGGTCTGACGCCCAAAAAAAAAATATATATAATGGTTCATATTTTAACATACCGTGACAAAACCTGAGTAATTAGATCTACTATTAGCCTGTTTGGCCTCACTTAACTTTTTCTCAGAAATTATGATAGGATTCGATATTAGATTAAGTATAATGACACAATATTATCAAGATCCAATTATTATAAGTTTATAGTCCCGACTCAATCCCATTTTGGTGGGAACGGATGTACTTATTCTCTGATTATAGTTAATAAGAGATATCTTGAACTAAGAAATATATTCTAGAAGCTAAAAAAGGATATCCCGAGAAATTATAATGACAAATTAGAGTATATTTGATATGTCATTTGTACCAAAATTTAAAAATTATAATGTAATTTTTAATCCGAGGAATATGAAAATATTATGTTAATTATATACATAACTACGACATTCACGCAAATGCGCATCAAATATTATGTTTGGTCTTTCTTATCTATTTGGTAGTTACATGAATGATGTCTGTGGGGTATTTGTAACCGATACTGTGAGTTAGTTAACGGCCGTTAGTGTTAACCTTTTACGGCTGTCGCAGTCTATAAAAGAGCTGAAGCAGTTACGTCGGGAGTACCTCTGACCTCATCTCTTTCTTTCCTCCTAAATTCGGCTTCTTCTTTTTCCACGCATAAAACAGAGAGTATCAGAGGAAGAGAGCTCGCAGTAATGGCAATACGTGGAGCTCGGGGAAAATGGCTGCGGCCTCTGTTTTCTTTGCTGCTGCTCGCGCTTTTCGTTGGAGCAATGGCAAGAATTCACCCAAACGAAACCAAAAATCTCAGGTCTCCTTTCCCTCCTAGAAGAATCTGCTAGAGACGAGTCTATTTCGTCTCCGTATCATTTTAAGTGATTTCTTTTTAGTTCCTTGTTTTACTATACTTTACTTCTTCTGTTTGATGGGCTTATTTTTTGTGGAGAAAGTTAATATCTGTCGTCATTACTCTTGCAGTGCTGCGGAGAAAGAGGAGTTGCAGAGCTCTCCAAACTCGACGATGGCCGCGAGGTGAGAAACCCATTACACCTAACACTGCTTTCCAACATATTAATCTCAGCCGTCCACATTTCCCTCTTTCGCATACAAGCTAAGCTCTTTACATATGCAAAATAAAGAATAATCCCAGCCGTTGAGATCCCTTCTCCTACATGCATTAAATCAATTTCCATGCTCAACAAAATCTTCATCTCTCCAAAATCTCCCACGCACAATATTCAAGGAATTCCATGGCATGGCCTAAAATGTTCCAGTTTATTATGGTGATTGCTTCACTTCATTCCTAAAGAAGTAGTTATCAGTTGGACTAAAAGCACTTTTTTGACCCTGTTTTTTTCGTCATCCAATGTGTGTGCATGCTCTGTTCCACTACATTGAATGCTGTACCCCGTTTCCACGGACAATGCCCCTTATTTTATGTGGGTCCCACACAAAATCCAATCTCTATACTACTAAATTATGTCCATCATAACTTTATATTTCATCTGATATATTCGAAAACCTTGATTTATTTAACATTGTAATGCTCAGGTGGGAAGGAATCGACGAAGGTGGTTTGAATGAGCATGCGGTGGATGACCCAGCGGAGGTCGCGAAGATGGTTGAGATGTGGGTGAATTTTCATTAACTCTCTTTCAATTTCTATTTCCTCGAATATTTTTTGTGCATTAATTTACTTCCTGCAGTACATATTGCATTTTCCAAAACTACGAATGACTCACATGTAAGTTTCTAAGCCCAAGCCTAATATGCCAAATTTGATGTCATAATTTGTTCCATCAATGAATGTCAAGCATAAAATGAATATGCATGTTACAATTTGCTTTATAATAGTGTAGCAAAATATTAGTATATATATAATCTTAGAAACGATCCCCTCTAGGAGAAGTTTTCTTGATGGTCATGTGGTCCCTCTATTTGAATGCCACCACGTTTCATTTGGAGCAGACCTACCCTACTCACATGGCATACGATGAATCAATCGAGCATATCATTATCATTGTCACTATTTTGGGGGGTGGGGGCCGAGAGTAGGAGATATCGATCTTTTGATCCCTCAATTTTGGGGGTGTTAGCTTGCTAATTCGTTCTTTATCTCAACTCGACCCTTTTTTTTATTCCAATTGTTGATGTGACATTGAAAATATATATATATATATATATATATATACATATATATAAGACTGATACTGTGTACACCTTCTCTGAACACCTGTATGAGCACCTGATGATGTGGTAACACCAGGAAATGCAACATCACCGGAATCAATTTTAAATCAAAAAGTTTTTTTTTTTAAATATCTCCAACTGCAATCCGTTTTTGTAAAGAAAATGTTACGGCATTCACGACTAGGACGTGCAAATTCTGAATAATATATAGTTATTTTCCAGTTCCCTACAAAATCTTGCGCAATCGATGGGTTGTTAGATCCGTGTTTTGCGCCATATTGGTTTCGTTACTTGCAATTCTGTACAGAAGATAAACTTTCATTCGAGTGGTTGAACTTTTATGTTAATTCACCGACTTTTCTTTCTTTTGTGGGCTTGAAAAAGTCAAAGTTGTTATTTGATTTTTTAACTTTAATTTGGATTATCTGAACTTTTTATTCACCATTGTCCTCTATTGTCCTTTTATCACATGATTGGCGCGCTTATTCTATAATATTTTTTAAACTATGAGCACCCGTAAAATGCGTGATGAAGAGTTGGTAATCATAACCACTGTGCATGCAGGAAAAGTAGAAATTCGACAGATTTATTTCAAACCTTTTGTCATCGTTTATTTATGTTATAAAATTATATGCTAATGGTATTGTTTAGTTCACAAGGAACCCATGAGAAAATTTAATATCAAAATGTTCTCTTAGAACAGATGTATTATATTTCATCACTAAATAAGTACATTTATCCCCAAATTCCCCGTAATAAGACCAATTGTGCCACTACCAATGTGTCCGGATGTCTTCGTATTTGTTGGGTTAAGCGTACGTGAACGAGAATAGTACTGGGATAGAGATGATATCCTGGAAAGCTCGTGCCTCAAGCTTCTCCCCACACTCGTAGGTCTAACGGACCGAATTTAACATATACAATAGACGGACTCTACGCTGGTTTAGTTGCAGGCAGGCATTTCTCCTTAACAAATATAATTTAAGTAATCTTGATGGCCCTTTCGAACCGATAAAAATATACCAACTTGTGTAGTTTGGTGTAGATTTTCAATGAGACAGATAGTTGATTATCATGAAAATCTTTAGCTGACAGGTGTTTGAATCCACAGGGCCATTCAAAACAGTACAGAGAGGCGAGAACTTGGATTTTTGTCTTGTGGAACCGGGAACCCGATTGATGACTGCTGGCGTTGCGATCCTAACTGGCAGAATAACCGCAAGAAACTTGCTGACTGCGGCATTGGTTTCGGGCACAACGCCGTTGGAGGGCGTGACGGCCGGTTCTATGTTGTCACCGATCCTAGCGACAACGACCCTGTCAACCCCAGGCCGGGCACTCTACGCCATGCTGTTATCCAGGAGGAGCCTCTATGGATTGTGTTCAAGCGGGACATGATCATAACTTTGAAGCAAGAGCTCATAATGAACAGCTTTAAGACCATAGATGGCCGTGGAGTCAATGTGCACATTGCTAATGGAGGGTGCATCACACTCCAATTCATCACCAATGTGATCATTCATGGGCTGCACATTCACGACTGCAAGCCGACAGGAAACGCGATGGTACGGAGCTCGCCGTCACATTATGGTTGGAGGACTATGGCTGATGGTGATGCCATTTCCATCTTTGGCTCTAGCCATGTTTGGGTCGATCATAACTCACTCTCCAACTGTGCTGACGGCCTTGTAGATGCTGTCATGGGCTCAACTGCCATTACCATCTCAAACAACTATTTTACTCATCATAATGAGGTTTCATATATATCATGACTCGTCTCCATTGCTTGCATTATACGTACAGATGATCAAGAGTATCTTTTGAAACAGGTTATGCTGTTGGGTCATAGCGATTCTTATGTGAGAGACAAGCAAATGCAAGTGACCATAGCCTATAATCATTTCGGGGAAGGTCTCATTCAAAGAATGCCAAGGTAAATCCATTATCCAAATCAATGCAAGATCTATATATATATGCGCGTAGTATTTAATTTGATTGATCAAATCATTCTTATGAAAAACTACAGGTGCAGACTTGGATACTTCCACGTTGTGAACAATGACTACACTCATTGGGAGATGTATGCCATCGGCGGAAGCGCGAACCCCACCATCAACAGCCAAGGCAACAGATATCTTGCACCAACCAATCCTTTCGCCAAAGAGGTGACGCCATGTTTGAGTTGTTTTCTCTCCATAGAAACATTCGACTAAATCCGAGCCGACCACATCGTAACCTATGGATTGTTTTTTCCAGGTGACAAAGAGGCTAGACACCTCTGAGGGTCAATGGAAGGGTTGGAACTGGAGATCAGCAGGTGACCTGATGCTGAATGGAGCTTATTTCACTCCATCCGGAGCCGGAGCTTCCGCCAGCTACGCTAGAGCTTCAAGCTTAGGTGCCAAGTCTTCCTCCATGGTTGGCTCCATCACCTCCGGTGCTGGAGTTCTTGGTTGCCGTCCCGGCCGCCAATGCTGAAAGTCATTACTATCTATAACACCCCGCCAAAAAGAAAAAGTGTGTCCCTATTAATTTCTTCGTTTTTGTAATCATTGGCAAGTGTACATTTTATTACACATGTCAAAAAGCTTGTCCACCATATCCATCTGCATCCCATTATTGTGCAACCTCGGCCTGCTTTCTGAAGCAGATACGTAAGTGTTGTTGCGCTGTATTAGTTAGTACACAGGATTGTGTTGGCTTTAATTAGTAGGAACTAAATGGTATACAGTCGTGTTTGTTTGCTTGAGTCATACATCATGTAATGGGAGTGTTTGATTTGAATACTGAGTTATTGAAAATATAATATATGATTGCCCTTTTTCTTTTACTTGTTGCTTTGTCTCAACAATACATACACAAATCACTTGATTCAAAAATTGCGAAAAAAGAAAGTCAAAATATCACTTTAAAAATTTGCACTTCACTAGTTTATGAAAAATATAAAATCCATCTTGAACTGATTCATTTATTAGAGATTTTGTCTTTGAATACTTCGGCAGCTACTTTGGCTGTGTCCAAAACGTCCTTACTATTTCCATTTTCTACATTCTCTGCTGCTTTTTCAAGCTTTTTTGTGGTCACATCCGCCACCACCTGCACACAGATAGAATTAGATCTTCACCCACTAAAAAGTAATTTCACATCTTTTTATATAAAAAAAAACCCATTTAAGACAAAATTATAATTAATAGAGTTTGTTATTAAATAAATTACCTTTCCGGTTGCTGCTGCAACCTTCTCCGTGATGGCTTGGCCAACCCTTTTGACTTCATTAACCACTTGTTTGGTTCCATCTTTCACTGTTTCTGCAGCCTCTATTACCTTCCCACACGTTTCCTTATCAATCTTGGCCTATTTAAATCCATTTTTTTTTATAAAAAATCATTATAAACGAAGTGGAATTTAATACATCATGATTTAATGAGATGGAATATACATTTTGTGATTAGAGATGCAATTTGAAAATCAGAACTCACTTTTAGAGATGGCCTTGAGGCAGATGCAAATCCTCTTGGAATCGACACGCTTCCCAACAATAATACTTTGGGATTAATCGCCATGTTTAGTTTACTTCTTTGCCTTTTGAAATCCAAGTAGTTTACATTACATTTGTATGGCATTTATGATTTATGTGTCTCGCGAAAATTACGGTTCACTTATGGCTACGCTTGTTGGTTGGCGCATCAAGGGTTTCTTGTTAGGACAATTGTCATTTTTACACTTTTTCTTAAAATTTTATTATCAGATAAAATTATCTGATCAGCACTTTTCTTTTTTCTTATTGCTACTTTCATCATTAATCGATTGACTTGCATACATTTGAGGAAACTCTACTTGTAAATATGCGATTTTAATGTTCTATATTTTTAAATTTTCATTAAAACTTTTCCATCATTTATATTTATTTATAATAATTGTCACTTGTTTCCGACTCGGTGATGTCTTCAGTGTCATGTCAGTACTCCAATGGGAAAAATTATAAACAAAATTATCAAATATAATAATATAAAGAATTAGAGGAAAGCTCAATAATACACGAATAGTAGATTACGGTTAATCTATGAAGAATCTTGTCTTTTCAATCAAAACGTTTACATAAACCCAAACAAGAAATATAATTACTTTGCCACCAGGGACACAGACGAGTTGGTAAGACCTGGGGTGATGTGGGAATAACTTCCCCGACTTCACGGGTTCGATTCTCGTGTGGAGCATATTCCCCACTGAAATATTGTGGGGACATGCTCTGGGAGTTAGTCCGTTATATGGGCCCTCTCCCCGGGCCCCTGCCTACTCGTGCATATCCCTCGATTTATCAACATGTATGGGTCAAGGGGTCTCTGATCTATACATGGGTTAGCTCATTAATGGGTTAACTTTCTTAAGAAATATAATTACTTTTTTCTTTATGAAATCATGAAATATAGTTACTAAATTTATTATGTTTCGCATATATTATTAGATCTCCATGATGTAAAACAAACAGATTATGCTACAACAAAAAAAAAAAAAAAACACACAATAAAACTATTTTGATTCATAAAGTTAAATTAATACAAAGATATGTCACGTCCAACCAATATACGATTCTTAAGATTTTCTATATTGGATTGTTTATTGCCTTGGTTACGTGATACAAATTAACATTAAATGTATATATATATATATATATATAGATATATCAAATTACACGTATTATATAATATTAAGTGTACATAAACTATTGTTGATTTATTTCCATTTCAAGCAGCATGTCCTGGAATTATTAATAATAAGTGTACGTAAAAGGGGCATATTAAACTTACATAATGCAAAATAGAAGCACAAGAAAGAAACATTAATTCAAAATCTCAATCACCAGCATAACTACTAATTCCTTTATTTCGAAAACAAAATTCAAGATTAGATTGGTATATTTTTCACTAAAATTTGTTGCCATAAATTCATGAAACCAAATCAAAGATCTTTATATATACACATATATAACAAGAAACCAGAAAACTCAGAAAAAACAAGCAAAAGATGTCCTCCAAAACCTTGATTTTTTCTCTGGTTTTGGCCGTAGCCCTTCATGGGCTCTCCATGCAAGCAAGATCTGAGGCCGCCGGCGGGGAGCCTGTAGTTGTACGCATCGTCAACGCCATGCCTGCAAGCGGTCTTCCCAATGTCTCGATGACGATTCGAGTGGTCGGCCAGGGCTTCTTTCCACCTGTTTCACTCGGCGGCGGCCAAGAATTTCTGCTGAAAGCCAGCGAAAATAGTTCTTACAACGCCGTGGCAGTGTTTGGCTTGAAGTTTGCTGCGTTTTATCCTTACGCGCCGACGCGGGATAAGGGCCAAGCAGCCGTGAACTGGAAAGTCGACGACGTGGGGTTTTACAAAAGCTACGATGAGACTAAGTGGAAGCTTGATACTCCCTGGGAGACTGACTGATTTACAGAAATTAATAACGATATATCTCCCAATATAATCAGAATCTTAATTTTTTTTTCTTTAAAAATGTTATTGATCTATGTGAGATTTGTAATATTTCATAATCGGTTGATTAAATGCCATGGGCAGGCATACAGCTCGAATGGATTTAAGTAGTAATGATTTTATTTTATTTTTTTGGAAACCAAAATCAGTCTTAAGAATGAAATTTTGATGAATATATAAAAATGAATACTTCAATTTCACTTATTTATAAAATATGTCCGACGAATTTCAATAGCATAATATTTTGTCAATAATAGAATCACAATTATTTTTGTTTTAATGAGGATCATATATATTTATGACCCAGGATACAGTAAAGAATAATTCTGATCTAGCATTATAATAATAATCTTCTGTTACTGGTACAATATTAAAGTTTTGTTGTGATTCTAAACCCAAAAGTTAAAAGAATGATGTTAACATATGCACTCCATTTATCTACGTACAATCCACTTTCTAAGAACACATAAAATCATAGAATATGACATTAAAAAAAATTAAAATCTACTAATTCTATTGTCTATTATATTGCGAAAGTGTCACTTTCATTTTAAATTTACATCGTGTCTCTTATATTTCGTGGTTTTTTGAGGCTTTAATCTATTCCGTGAGATAGTCTTGAGTAATTTGATGTGTTAGTATGACAATTAATATCATAACTTCATTTAAATAAATCTTCATTATTTTTTGTTATGTTTTTTTATTCAGGACCAATTTAAAGGCTTCAGACATTAATTAAATGACTTCAAATTTTAGTTTAGTTCTTCCAAAAGAATTGAATTCAATTTGATATAATTTTTTTTAGTGCAGCTCAGCTTATGCATGTAATATACCACTTGATTATAAAAATGGTATATCTTTATATTATATGTCAATAATTTCAATTACATCTATGTCTTTTTTGTTTCTTTATGTTTCTGACTATAATCTATTCAATTCTATGAGTTAATTATATGTGTTAGTATCACAAATAGCTAATTTGCTTGACATACAAATTTTCTAGTTACAAGCCAAATGGCCCCAGATAGGCAACAATCCCCTCGAGAATCCACGATTACGTTTAAGGGATATGACATTGAATTTGGAAGGCATTTGTATAATTAGTTACCAAAACAATTACATAATCCAAACCAAAGATCTTCGATACATTGCATCCCTCCAATCAATGAATGATTCCCATTTCCCAACTATAAAAATCAACAGACCAGAAACTAAAAAGCCAAGAAAAGAGGGTTCGAAAAAGCCAAAACAAGCAACCATGTTATCGAAAACCTTGATCTGTCCTCTTCTTTTAGCCATGACCCTTCAGAGCCTCTCCATGCAAACAACTTCTCTGGCCATCGAGGCAGGCAGAAAGCCCGTGCTGGTTCACATCACCAACACCGTGCCGGCAGAAGATCTGTCCCAAGTCAATATGACGATTCGAGTTGTCGGCGGAGATTTTTTACCATCTGTTGCATTGAGCCGTGGCCAAGAATATCAGATGGAAGCTATAGAGAATAATCCCTACATTGCCATGGCTTATTTTGGGTTGGAGTTTGCTGCATTCGATCCGTACTTGCCGGGGCGGGATAAAGGCCAAGCGGCCGTGTACTGGAAAGTTAACGATGTAGGGTTTTACATAAGCTATGACGGGTCTAAGTGGAAGCTTGATACTCCTTGGGAGACTGAATGATTTATTGTAACTGATAAAAGGAAACCAAAATTAAAATGTAGTTTATGATCTCTCTATTTCTTATTAAAGTTTGAACTATTTGGAATTGAGAGAAGAGTTGAGAAAAAACTCAAAAAAAAAAGGAGAGGGAGAGAGAGAGAGAGAACTATTTTTCAATTTTAAAAAAGAAATAAAAGTTGCAGTTTAATATCTCAAGACAGCTTCTTCGATTAAGTACTTTCTTGTAACCTCGTCAAATCTTTGACAACCCAAGATCGAAGTTTAGATCTGGTACCCCATTTATGCACATGACTTTCACTTTAATTCCGGAGGACTGAAGTTTAACATGAGTGAAAACTTCATTCTGGCCAGAGATATGGGGGGGTGGGGGTGGGGGGTGGAGGGGCTGGGGTTGTGTGGAGGGATGGTTTTTTGGTGTAGTGGTTTTTTCACATAAATGTACTTTCCACCACTGTAACCTTCCTATAGCTGAAAAACAAACAATGAACATGACAACTGACTGAACATTTCGAGTCAGATTGAATACTACTTCATCATATTCAAAATTATAAAACTCGGATCAAACTCATATACATGCTAGAACACACTCTCTAACCAAATAAGAGACAAGTTCTTTCATTCAAAAGTATACAGATATTGCTCACGATTACTTGAAGGTAAACCGCGTAACCGAGCTTCAGTCACATAACTCCGACAAAGCCCATTAAAAGATGAAAACCTGAGACCCGTCTATGAAGATTACCTGATTTCCAATGTGTCTAGAGATATGGTGAAACTCCAAGCAGTGGTTTCATGGCAGCCAATTCGTGTTGCAGGAATTTATAGATAGATTCAGTTGTCATGGATGCTACTCTAACAACAACTCCGATCCCCTGACATGCTCATAGAGTGTTAATATATATTTGTGGATCATATACAAATACATGAAGAGTTAATATTTTTTTACGGGTGATCTAGTTCTCAAAGGCCGGAGCATTCAAAAGATGTATTCCAGAAGATCATGTCAAGAATTTCTACTAATGCATGGAATACAATTAAGATGTGTATTACCCACCTTTGGGCCAAACACACTGCAAGAAGCAATAAATGTTGGTTTCGGAAAACGTTTATCGCCTCCTGATCTAAAAGAAGGGACATGAAGTTGCTCCGACATTAATTTCTTGACATCTTCCTGTATCTGATGCTGGACATGCTTCAATTTAGGCCTAAAAACCATGAACACAAACACAGGATTGAGCCAAGTAATTCTCATCGTGTCGAAAAGAAACCAGCAAATGTACAGAGTTCGTACCCCAAAAGTACTATCATAGCTATTGATTGGTAATCTTGCAGGTGGTCAGAAATACTGCCATGATTTCCTTGCTCTAACAATGCCTGTGTCAAGTTAGAATCAATCAATCGTTTTCAACGGAATAGTATATAATCAAAAAAATCCCGACAATATCGGGACTTTCATAAGAGAGTGACAGCATCAGAATGGTTATAGGCAATTTTGCATGGTTTTGCAAAATTCAAACAACGTGTAAAAACAAACCGATGGAGTATTTGCTTATATCATACCAATCACAGTGGTTTACAACACATGATGCCCTTAAAAGGTAATGATGAATGAGAAAGGTACCGTGTCAAGAAATAGGGGCTCGTCCCCTTTTGTGAGAATCCGATTAGTGCTCTTGTAAAAAGAAAATGCCCATTTTTCTCCCCTCTCATGACGACCACTGGTAATCCAATCAACAAGAAGCAAGCTCGACTCAGGAACAACTTTGAAAATCTGCAATTGAGAATACTTTGCAGTAGAAAAGCAGGTGACTGGGTCTGGAATAACAGCCAGAAGTGCGTTCTTCCCAATACTGGCCTAGTGCATGGAATAGATTCACTACATTGATTTGGTTAAAGTGATCTCAACATACACAACGGAAAAAAGTGAAAACTTATGAAAATAATGATGTGCTCCCCAAATATCATTTTCCCCTCATTTTGAGATGATTACATTTTTAGTTCCTTATTTCACCCAAATAAATCTCTGTCCCCCAATTGTAGCTCACAGAATAGCCCCTCGGCATTTCACATTTAAAAAGGCATTGCCTTTGCCACCAACTTCTGTTGAATCAAACACAACCCATATGTTTGCACATTAGTCTCTCTTCCTAAAAATTGCGCAAGACAGTGATATTTTTTCACTCTTCACTATACATTCCAAAAATATTTTATTTCTCATATTACGACATTGGTCCACAATTTGCTAAGAACACCGGGTCTCATCTTCATGAAAAAACATGTCCTTCACAAGTAACAATTATGAGGATGAAATCTGAGTAAGGACCAAAATCTACACATTCACTCAAATTCAACGACGTGAGCAAACATCACCAGCATGCCGGAGAAAAAAATCTTTATGCATAACCAAAGCAGAAACACATAAGAACCTAGAGATAAAAAAGAGGATATGCCCAATCCCCTATACCTCAAAGTGCGGTATTATGACTCCAAGCAAATCATACGCAAATGCGAGAACAAGTAGTTTGACAAACTTCATATACGGCAAAAGAAAGCATTACCTCCAAGTTTTGTTCAGAACTCTTGGATCCAACGCACTTGTATACCTGCACACTCGAGTTTAAAAGAATCAGCAAATGGCATTCAACAACCACACCTCCATAGCCAAAAGTTAATCTTTAGCCCATCAACAGATTAATTCAACTATTCAAGTATTCAGGAAATGACAACAAAACACCAGACCTTGGTAGAAGATTGGGTGGTCAAAACTGCTGTACAGCCATCCCCCACCGTAATGTCACACCCAATAGAATCACCCTACACAGTTGAACAACAGTGAACAAAGCATATTTCATATATAAACCCAAATCATGGAAACGAATAACATACAGAAACGATGCCTCCGCCATAGGTGATGGTGTAAATCCAGACAGCATCCGTTTGAGCGGGACCCACCTGAGGAAAACATCAAGGGCGTGAACATCCCGCGTCAAACACAAAACACTTTGTTTGCAAAATCAAGAGGGACCTTATTCGGGATGATAAGTTTGAGAGGGTACTTGGAAAAGCATCGGGTCACTGTTGATTTGCCGCCGACCCTCTCCACAACCACCTTCCCTCTTTCCATTGATGGCGATCAGCTGCGAGAAGTCAACTCGCCGACTACTCGAAGAGCAACTTGCCCAGACACCGAAGTTGTGATATCCATTATTATCCAGTAACTAGTGTAATTTATCCACTTCAAAACTCTGTTTTTTCCATTAAAAAAATAATAATTAGTTGAACACTACACTCACTCCATAGCAATCAGGAAATATATTCATCTTTATGGTATTGTATTTGGTGAAAATTAGTAAAAGGTAAGAGGAAGGACCTGGCTAGATATTAACTCATCTCACTGTTGGTATATCTCTCACACTATCTGAGAGGGGTAAGGCCATCTCCAACCCATTACTCTATCTTAGCGTAACACTAACTTCAAAATAGTGTAATTTCTACACTAAATATAAAATTCATCTCCAATCCATCAACTTCAAATTCAACACTAAAAGGAATATTCCCGGAATATTCTACAATATTTTATTTATTACGAATAATATTTATTTCACAAAATAAACCAAAACATATTAAAACAAAAATTTAAATTATACATTAAATTACATATCACACATAAAATTCATCTTAAGATAAATTTAAACCATAACAAGAATCATTAAAACAACTAAAATATAGCTTGTGAAATAGGAAAAAAATCTCCCAATCAATCCCTGTAGTTTTTTTTTTTTTTTTTGTTAATATTCCTGATTGTGTGAGTCTCCGAAATATGGGAGATTTTGCGTAAGTAATATAGGGCATTTAACATTTGTCGGTCTGAGATTTCGAATGGATGTGTGTGTTTGCTTGCGAGTGAATCTCCATATTTTTACAGGTTCTTATTATTATCTTTACATAGATAAATACTCCCATAAGCCCTGTTCTTACAGTAAAGTAGTTGGTAGTAAGTCGGTTGAGAAAATTAGTTAATTTAGAATTCAATTTTTTTTATTTATGTTATCACTGTGATATTTGGAATAAGATGATTCTTGGATAACCAAGAAATTAATTGCATACGTTTAAGGTTTGATGATGTGTACATGGTCCAGAATTGCCTCTATGTTTTAATATTAGTTTCCTGTGATACAATATAGCACATGTCAGATGATTCATATAATAATACTTTTGATATAAGATTCGACAAACCCAAGTGATTAAAATAAAAAATAATACTTCTTCATAAATATGATCCATCACAAATTTATGATTTAATTTAGTATTTGACAATTATATTCGGATTCCATATAAAAGGACACATAGGGATAGCAATTTTCCCCGCTGGTTTGGGGGCCCGTGAGGAAAAACCGAAATGGGACGGGTATGGGGAATATTTTATATCCCCGAATCAAATGGGGATGGGGATGGTAATAGCACCCCATCCCCGAAATCCCTGAACCCGCTCCGATAGTATGTGTGTATATATATATATAGTAAAAATAATACTATTATTATTATTTAATAAAAATCATATTAATATTCTTATTTATGCATATTTAGACGACTAAAAGCCTTCGACCTGAATAATAATCTATTAATAATATTTATATATATAATATATTAGAATAGAGACAGGGATGGAGATCCCAAATTATTTGAGGACAGGGACGATAATGTTAAAACCGACCCCTCCCCCATTGCCATCCCTAACAGTAATACCTATGATATGATGGTTCTAACATTAATGGCAAAAAATTCCAGCGTCTCTGGAGCATGCTGGAAATCCTCATGATTTATTTACTATTAACTTGACAACGAGTGAGAATTCGATCAAATATTTCATTCAATCAATGTCCACATACTTTCCAGAAATCGAGGGAATTTAATATCAATCACGACAAAAAATTAATCTTTAAACATCAATATTCATTTCACATGTCCGATCCGCCTCCTAGATATATAAATCAAGTTATAGACAAATTTTCTCAACCAAGACAAGATACATTTCTGACCAAATAATTTATCTAGTCGACAGAATATATATATATATACTCAATCGGATGGAAGATCCGAAAATTGTCCCCGAGGAAACCAGGGATGCTCATACATTCACACTCAGGGTTCCAGGTGCAGGTTTATTCAACAGAAACAGCGCGAAGGTGAAGGTTTTCAAGTTGCTTGACAAGAAAAATTTGCACATAACCGTGAGGAGAAAGCTGTCCAGGGACGACGGAACATCGCAGCATGTTACGTCGGATTATATTTCTCCGTTGGAAGGTATCCCTCAATCTGCGATAGATGGGATGTTGGTTGATTATTCTGTCGGGGTTGTTAAGGTTGTTTTCCCTAAGGGACCTCCACCTTAGCTAATTACTTTATATCTTACTCGTATAAATTAATGTATACGGTATACATTATAGGTTAAACAAGCACACGTTGTATATATATATATATATATGTTGGTGTTATTTTCAATGGTTAGTTTCATTGAATGATGAATGGTTAAGTGTTTATGTATGACATTGCAGATTATGTATCTTGATCTGTTTTATCTTCTCGTTGTCTTATTCTTACTGCTCAATCTTTTGCTCATCGATTCTTCCGCTTCCAAGGGCCCAAAGTTGTTTGCCTGCAGGAATGTCACTTCCCTCCAGTTTCAGCTTGATGAATCGAGCTGCAGGAATCTCACTTCCCTCCAGTTTCAGCTTGATGAATCGAGCAAGAATCCAGCTAATGGTGATGCGTGGCAGTATCGGAATTTGGAGAAATTATCTATACATATATATAGATTCAAACTCCGAGACCCTGTGATTCAAGAGGGATTGAGGATTTTCACTACCTTTTATCATATCTCTGAGAGTTTATACGTGAATCTTGATGAGAATCGTTATTTAACACGTTTTAGTATTTTTAAAGTTAAAAGAAACTTAAAATACGTGTTTGGATAAAATTTTGCATAAAATGTTTTTGAAAAATATATTTAAGAACAAGTGAAATATATTTCATAATGTTTTTAGAATACAAAATATAGGTAAACTTTATACGAAATGTCAATTAAATTTTTTTATTAGATTAAATTTTTTTAATGCTATTTTAATACTATTTCTTAATTATAAATCATTTTCTAAAATAATTATCTAAACATTTTTTAATTTAAAAGTATTTTTATAAAATAGAAACACATATTTAGTTTTAAAAAGAATTTTAAAAACAAGTTACAAGATTTTTTTAAAAATACTTTTATAAAAATATTTTTGAATACGAAATGTCAATAAATTTTTTTATTAGATTAAATTTTTTTAATGCTATTTTAATACTATTTCTTAATTATAAATCATTTTCTAAAATAATTATCTAAACATTTTTTAATTTAAAAGTATTTTTATAAAATAGAAACACATATTTAGTTTTAAAAAGAATTTTAAAAACAAGTTACAAGATTTTTTTAAAAATACTTTTATAAAAATATTTTTGAAAAACTTGTGCAATCGGAGCCTAAATATCTGGAAAAGTAAAAAAGAAATTGTCCATGTGAAACTCTCGTTTACTCTACCATGATATTTGAGAATAGAAAAAAAATTTAAGAATTTGTGTTTCGCCCAAAACTTATCATTTAAATAATCATCCAAAACATAATTAATTTTTTGAAAGATATAAAACATAATTATTAAATGCACACGTATTTTCTTCTTTACTTTCATTTCTTTCATCTTTTATAAAGCAGCCATGCATCAATATAATATATGTTTGTCAAGATATTAAAAAAGTTGCCAACGTGAATATTTCTTTGGTTTTAGGGATTTGGCAATTGTAATTTTACACACATTGTAAGGATAATCTGGATATTCATTGCAATTTAATCCAAGTTGTCAAAATCATACCAAATACTATACAATGTATCATACTACTTCATTTATCCCTGTTTCTGATGATATATATCTAATTCCGGCATACGTGGTGGCGGAACTCCAGACTATATCTCAACCTACCCAAAGAAACCATACATCAAACAGTTGCCTGTATAAAAAAATCATAACCAAGAATGGTGAACAGAGAGGGAACACGATTTAAATTCAGATTACTGTCCGGAATCCAGTTTTTTTTTTTCCCAAAAAATATGACCTAGTCGATATATTTAATTCCTTTTCTGTTACTTTTGGGAAGAAACAAAACAACTAGAGGTTAAAAAGTGTAGTAAAATTTCCTTTAATAAAAACACAGATCTCTTTTTAAGTTGATTTGTTAGATTTTTTAAATATATAAAACCTCTTTTCTATATACTTTCACCAAAAAATTGGGTTAATTCGAAAATCGAATTTGATTTTGTTTCCTTTGCTTGATTTTATTTAATTTGGAATTATATCGATTTTTCTGGTATTTTGTTTACCATAGATCATACTCATCCCTAATAATTAATTTTGGTAATATTTTTAAACATTATTATTTTTGTATCCATGATTAATTTATTTAATATGATTTACTAGTTCTCAATTGATCTTATTTAGGTTTCTAAAGCTATTATATATTTTTCGAAATTATAAGGTTGAAAAATTATAAGTAGGCCACGGTGTTTTAAATCTCATCCCGGGACTGGAACCTCATCTTATCAAAAAATTTGATATATGATATCTTGGTACATAATCAAATTTGTTTTATTATTTAAATAAAAGCCAATATTTCTAATAAAACTCATTTCCAAAGTTTTGAGTTCAATTTAATTATAAGAATTATCTGTCGATTAATATCATGTATTCTTTTCTTCTCTCAAAATATGAGTCTCCTTTACAGCAATAACCACAGATTATTTTCTTAAAATAAAATGCTCAAACATTATATAAATATGAATCTTATATTTTCTGAAATCTTGAATCACGCTATATATAGTAAGTTGATATGTGCGCTCGTATTGTATTAATACAAGGATCATTAATGATTAAAGACACCATATATAACTTATTACAGTATCAAAATTCGATGAAATTACCGATGCATTACTAATATCGGGAAGTGGATCTCTATAAATACTCAGATTGGCGTGCTTATATTTTACAGTATAATTTTATTTTAAATTCTGAGATACACAGATAGATATATAATATAAACAAGATGGAAGATGGAAGGATTGTGCCCGAGGACGCCCCCGATGCCTACATATTCAGACTGAGAGTTGAGAATGCAGGGATATTGGAAGAATCATCTGCACGTCACTGTGAAGCGAAGTTGGCCTAATGTCTCCGATGGAAGCACACAGAAAGGCAAGTCGGATTATTTTTGCTCCATAGATCACGTCCCCCGTGCTTCCAGACACCACATGTCCGTCGATTATTCTGAACGTGGGGCTCTCACCGTCAGTTTCCCCAAGGAGCTACTGTTATTTCGTTAGATAGTAATAGAATATTTGTTATTTTAAATAATTACACATGCATGCATGTCTAGCTATCTAGCTACGTTCTTTCCATTGATTATATATATATATATATATAAATCCGATATCCTACACACCTAACTTCCCAACTCTCTTCCCCAATTACCACGTGGCACTATGTAATTGGTCGGAATTTAAAAAAATATGATCAAATTGTTGAATTTAAAATGTTGATCCAATCACATATACGGGTTGATTTGTTTTATATTTTCTGAAGGAACGATGGAAATACTATATTTAACGTAATTTAATTTAATCTAGAGATGGAGACACGTAGTGGCACAAAGACTCAAAAAATATTTGAAATCTCGAATTCCGCGCTGCTTATTGACAGTTGATATACGTGCATGCGTTGTATCTAAGGACGATTATTAGTGATTATATACATAAAAGAGTAATCAAGCAGTTCTCCTTGATACCTAATTTTAGCAATATCAAAATAATAAAGCCAATATTTCGCACATATCCACCTTCTACAATGTCCAGAAACAAAATCCTAGACCAAACCATAAATTAAAACACCATTCTCTATGTATATATAGTGTATATACTACATTATAACCTTCAACGTAAAAAAACAAGAAAATCAATAGAGTAAGGGATCATTCTTTATCTTTTTTTTTTCTTAGCTTGTTAAACTCTTAGGGTCCTTTTGATTATTGGATGTGATTAGGGTTGTAAACGAATCAAATCGAGCCGAAATTTAAGAAAAAATTTAGTATTCGAGTTCGAGTTCGCCTATTCGAAGCTTGATTCGAAGTTCGATTTTTTGTCATTTGCAGCTAATTCGATTCGATAGAGAGCTGGAGTTCGAGTTCGATTCAAAAATTTCGAGCTTGAATTCGAGCCTTTTCGAGCAACTGTGATAGATTATATATTGAAAACAAAAAATTTGATTTATAACTCGATTCGGTTTGAAATTTTAGTGTTTGACACACAATTTTATTTAACTATATTAACACATATATATTTCAATATTGTTACCTTTAATTAACAATGAAACTAAATTCCCCTCGAAATCGAATCCATGAATAACTAAAACCCAAAAAAAACAAAATTCAACATCAATATTGCAACTACTAAGTAGTTTCTGAGCCCACAAAATTAGCAAGTCATCAACAAAATCATTGTTTTGTCCATCCAACCGCATCCCTAATAAATTATCAACAAAATCATTTGTTTTGTCCATTCAACTGCCCAAGTCATTTGTAAAAACCTGCAAAGACATGCTAAGAAATATGTATATCAGTGATCCTTCAATTGTTGGGCAACTCAATCGTTAAATTTTATTTTTCAGCCTACAAAGAAACAAAAAAATTATTTAACAATTTAGGAAAAAAACTTATTTAACAATTTAAGAATAAATTGTACTTAATGTCTTACCTTAGTCTTCTTTTTCACTCCATAGCATTTGCGGCACCAATCCCCTCCACACATCAGCATTTCGACAGTAGAGAGAGTTAAAGAAGCACGATACTTATCAATAACATGACTTCTCACTAAAGGTATTGTTGGATATGTGTTTACAGATCATAATCTTAATTTTAATTAACACAAAACCTGCTAATATTTTACTAACGGTTTAGGATCGATGTGCAGTTCCCCGTCATAATCAAAACAGTGTTGAAGCAAGCTGGTGAAGGACCAACCAGCTCGGATGGGTTTATTATGGATGATGTGGAAGATGAAGATGGAGATGAAGATGAAGCTGAGGAAGGATTATGCCGTTCTAGAATAATAAATTCAAGAGCATGATGTACTCGATCAAATAGGTCCAAGATAGATGAGGATCCTGTTGCAGAACAAATTAGAAGAGAGCTGCAAGCTATTGAGAAAATGTCAAATCTGGAACAGTGAGGGGACGCCCGAGCTGGAAAAGCAGAAGACATCCAAGCTGGAATAGTGAGGGGTCGTCCTGTTAGAGTAGATGTCCAACTAGCCAACTTGTGGCATGTGGGTTTATAGACTCTTGTATATGACAATCTTTATATATGATATTCGCATTTGTTTATGTCATTCTTTACTTTCATTGTGTTGTATAATGATTAACAATTGCGTTGAGTAAAGACCTAGAATGCACTATAGTGTATGTTAGATGTGATAGTGGGTATGACGGCTATCATGAAACACATCTAATAGTCACTGTGTATTCTGAATTAGTTCCTAGTCGATTGGGCCGTCAAAATGAGGATAAGGCCGCCCGAGCTTGAGACTAGTATCTACGATGCGAAGTACCATGTTTCATTGGTAGGGAACATTGTGATGTTCTGAGCATGCAGATAGATGGTGACCTGGTGATCTATCGAACTACCCTCGTTCGGACTTTCCAAGTGGTTACCATTTGTCGAGTGGATAAGTCCGAGGTCTTGGGTTGTACTGATTAGTCCTCACGACTCGAAACGTCATTGAGACTCTACATGATAGACGTTTCACTTTGACTCGTTTGCCGACTCACTTGGGATCATTAGGCGGCGGGATTGGGTGAGACCCCGATGCATGTAGGAGTCGATGCATCGTTGTCGAGGATTCACCGCTCGCAGACATGTGTGGATATCCTATGCTATCTGAGGGAATAATAGTGTATAAATCTCTGACCAGAATACTAGAAGTGTTTTAGGTAAATGGGTTTACCTAGTTACACTCGCGATGTCACTATTCGATCTCCAAGAGGTATGCATAGCTATCGTCTATGGCGACTCTCGATTTACCAATGATCGTTGATCTGATAGGGATATATGGATTGAAAGGACCGTACTGTACGCTAACCACGATCAACTGGTTCTTGCAGGCACTATCAGTGATACCTAGGGGATCAATGGGGCGATGTTGCTAGACGTCTTACCATGATTCGATGGACAAGTCCGGAATTGTGATTCCGGAGCCATAATGGTTGTGGGCCCACGGCTAGCTGTATCCCTGAACCATTGAGGGTCACACAAGTACTGGATTCGAGATTCCCGCACGGAAACTAAGCTCAATGTGTTGAGCACTTGAGGAGGATTTTGGGGAGTGTGACTTCCTAAAAGTCAACAGGGGTCAAATCGTGATTTCCCGACGTTGAGGGGCAAAACGGTCATTTTGCACTGGGGTTCTGAAAAATGGTTTTTCAGATCATAATATTCAGTTTTGAAAATTGAGTCGATCGGTCCGATCTGATCGGAGATCGGAGTTATGCTGAAGTTACGGTGACAGTGATGAACCGAATGTTCATACGTTGGACCCGGGCCTGTTGGGCCGGTCCAAGTTTATCACTAGTATATTTAATTAGACTTGGAGGCTTTACCCATAACACTTGATTACACTTAACCCTAACCCTAAAAAGCTCACGCCGCCTCCCTCCTCACGCACCTCACGGCCGTCGCCGGTTCCACGCGCCACCGCCGCCGCCTTGCCACGCCGGAATTTGTTCCGGCCAACTTTTCTAGGAGTTTCCGTCCGTGCCGATCTCGTCAGGTCTTCTAGTGCAGGCTGACAAAGGAGTCTCCCTTTCGGTTGTGGACCTGATTGACGTAATCTACCGCCGCCTACCGTGAAGTGCCGGTTTCCTCGTGAAACTGGTCGGAGCCATGCGCCTAGACGCCAGCAAGGTAACTGACTAAACACCCTATGAATGGTTCATATTGTGTTATTATAGAATTGTATTGAACGTTTCCCGGCCTAATTTTGTTCTTCCGCTGCCTCGCCGGGAGACGGGATCCGGATCCGCCACGGTTCCCCAACAGTGGTATCAGAGCTATGGCTCGGATCCATCAATACA
The DNA here is from genome assembly GCA_001598015.1 of Dorcoceras hygrometricum. Taxonomy (NCBI): domain Eukaryota; kingdom Viridiplantae; phylum Streptophyta; class Magnoliopsida; order Lamiales; family Gesneriaceae; genus Dorcoceras; species Dorcoceras hygrometricum. Next base: position 446,143 of record KV005644.1, read on the forward strand.
ATTGTTGCCATAATTGTATCTAATCTCGAATTTCAGATTCAAATCAAAAAAAAAACTTGTTTGAAGGCCGACGGCCGCCGCCGTGGGCGGCGGCAACCAGCTGCCGCTGCGCGCACATGCCCGAGCAGCATCGCGCGTCACGCGCGACAAACCAGCGCGCTGGCCGCGCTTGGTTGCACGACGAGGAAGAGACAGCGGCCGGCCAGAGGCTGTGGGAAGAGACCCGGCCAGTGTCGGCCAGCCTTGCGCAAACGTTGCGCAGGTGATGCGCCATCTTGCTATCGTGCATGGCACTGAATGGCCTGGCCGGTCGCGAGCCAATGTGCGGCAGTATGCCGCACGATACATGCATGGTGGCGGCGGC
>KV005644.1:450682-466087 GCA_001598015.1 Dorcoceras hygrometricum
ATTACTCTAGGTATGGGTACTTGTACTTGATGAAGTACAAGTCTGAATCCTTTGAAAGGTTCAAAAAATTCAAGACTGAAGTAGAAAATCAATTAGGCAAAAGAATTAAAGCACTTCGATCCGATCGAGGTGGTGAATACTTGAATGCTGAATTTCGAGACTATCTGAAAGATAATGGGATTCTCGCACAGTGGACCCCTCCGGCCACACCACAGCTCAATGGTGTAGCGGAGCGTCGTAATCGGACCTTGTTGGACATAGTTCGATCTATGATGAGCTTCACTGAACTTTCCACCTCGTTTTGGGGCTATGAGTTCGAAACAGCGGTAATGTTGTGGAACAATGTCCACACCAAGGCAGTGGATAAGACTCCATATGAGATATGGATGGGCAAACCACCCAAGTACTCATACATGAGGATTTGGGGATGTCCCACTTACGTGAAGCAGACAGTGGGAGATAAGCTGGATACGAGATCCATCTTATGCTACTTCATTGGGTATCCAAAGAATTCTATTGGATACTACTTCTACTATCCCAGCGAAACGAAAGTGTTTATTTCTAGAAATGCCACCTTTATGGAAAGGGAATTTCTACTTGATAGAAAAGGCAAGATAGTAGAACTCGAAGAGGTTCGAGAACCAACTGAAGTACCAAGTGAATCTCCTGCACCTACAGAGCCAGTACCAGAAATGGTCGCACCTAGGAGATCCGAAAAGGTTCCTAGGGCTCCTGAGAGATATGGTTTTCTCCTTGAAGATGATCAAGATGATCAAGTTATTGGATCCGATCCAAGAACTTTCAAGGAGGCAATTTCCGATGCAGATTCTAATTTGTGGCTTGAAGCAATGCAGTCTGAGTTTGACTCAATGCATTCGAATCAAGTTTGGACTCTTGTTAACCCTCTCGAAGGAATTGTTTCTATTGGGTGTAAATGGGTATACAAGAGGAAACTTGGGCCTGATGTTAAGGTAATGACCTACAAGGCACGACTGATCGCGAAAGGTTACACTCAAAGGCAAGGTGTTGACTATGATGAAACCTTCTCGCCAGTCGCAATGTTCAAGTCGATTAGAATATTATTAGCCAAAGCCGCATGGTACGACTATGAGATATGGCAAATGGATGTGAAAACTACGTTCCTTAATGGAAACATTAAGGAAGAGATCTATATGACGCAGTCTGAGGGTTTCACATCTGTTGGAAGCGAGCATAAGGTATGCAAGCTTCAGAGATCGATCTACGGTCTCAAACAAGCATCGCGAAGTTGGAACCTGAGATTCGATGAAATAATTAAGGAATTTGGTTTCATCAAGAATCCCGAGGAGCCATGTGTATATAAGAAGGTAGTTAAAAGCTCTGTGACATTCCTCGTACTTTATGTTGATGACATTCTACTCATTGGGAATGATGTAGGAATGCTGCAATCAACTAAAGTCTGGTTGTCTAGTAGATTTTCGATGAAGGACATGAGTGAAGCATCCTATATTCTTGGAATACAGATCTATTGGGATAGATCGAAACGGATGCTCGGACTCACCCAAGCTACCTACATCGATATCATACATAAGAGGTTCTCTATGGAAGAGTCCAAGAGAGGACACCTACCTATGTGCCACGGGGTCACTCTATCTAAGTCTATGTGTCCGAAGACTGATGAGGAGATAGAGAGTATGACACGTGTGCCATATGCCTCGACAATAGGTAACATTATGTATGGCATGATCTCGACTGGACCGGATGTCGCATATGCTCTGAGTGTCACGAGCCGCTACCAGGCCAACCCCGGCCAATTGCATTGGAAGGCTGTGAAGAATATTCTTAAGTACTTACGAAGGACTAAGAATATGTTCATGGTCTATGGGGGTGGTGAACTGAAACTGGAAGGCTACACTGATTCTAGCTTCCAGTGTGACGTGGATGATTCGAAGTCAACCTCTGGATTTATATTCATGCTCAATGGTGGTGCTGTCTCTTGGAAGAGTTCCAAGCAAGACACCATCGCGGATTCAACCACTGAGGCTGAGTACATCGCAGCATCAGCTGCTGCTAAGGAGGCGGTTAGGATAAGGAATTTCGTCCAAGAGTTGGGCGTCATTCCTAATGGAGTTGGTCCAGTCCCGATGTACTGCGACAACACAGGTGCCATTGCGCAAGCAAAGGAGCCTAGGTCTCACCAAAGATCCAAACATATACTGAGGAAATACCACATAATCTTGGATATTGTGGCTAGAGGTGACATAGCAGTTGAGAGAGTCGCCTCTGCGGACAACGTTGCTGATCCACTTACGAAGCCCTTGCCAGGACCGTTGTTTGAGAAACATCGCGAAACAATGGGACTGCGTCTGATGAGTAGTTGACTTTAGGGCAAGTGGGAGATTGTTTGAGTAGATGCCCAACTAGCCAACTTGTGGCATGTGGGTTTATAGACTCTTGTATATGACAATCTTTATATATGATATTCGCATTTGTTTATGGCATTCAGTGAGATCCCGATGCATGTAGGAGTCGATGCATCGTTGTCGAGAATTCACCGCTCGTAGACATGCGTGGATATCTTATGCTATCTGAGGGGATAATAGTGTATAAATCTCTGGCCAGAGTACTAGAAGTGTTTTAGGTAAATGGGTTTACCTAGTTACACTCGCGATGTCACTATTCGATCTCCAAGATGTATGCATAACTATCGGATCTATAGCGACTCTCGATTTACCAATGGTCGTTGATCTGATAGGGATATATGGATTGAAAGGACCGTACTGTACGCTAACCACGACCAACTGGTTCTTGCAGGCACTATCAGTGATACCTAGGGGATCATGGGGCGATGTTGCTAGACGCTCTTACCATGATCCGATGGGCAAGTCCGGAATTGTGATTCCGGAGCCACAATGGTTGTGGGCCCACGGCTAGCTGTATCCCTGAACCATTGAGGGTCACTCAAGTACTGGATTCAAGATTCATGCACGGAAACTAAGCTCAATGTGTTGAGCACTTGAGGAGGATTTTGGGGAGTGCGACTTCCTAAAAGTCAACAGATGTCAAATCGTGATTTCCCGACGTTGAGGGGCAAAACGGTCATTTTGCAATGGGGTTCTGAAAAATGGTTTTTCAGATCATAATATTCAGTTTTGAAAACTGAGTCGATCAGTCCGATCTGATCGGCGATCGGAGTTATGATGAAGTTACGGTGATAGGGATGAACCGAATGTTCATACGTTGGACCCGGGCCCGTTGGGCCGGTCCAAGTTTATCACTAGTCTATTTAATTAGACTTGGAGGCTTTAACCATAACACTTGATTACACTTAACCCTAACCCTAAAAAGCTCACGCCGCCTCCCTCCTCACGCACCTCATGGCCGTCGCCGGTTCCACGCGCCGCCGCCGCCTTGCCACGTCGGAATTTGTTCCGGCCAACTTTTCGAGGAGTTTCCGTCCGTTTCGATATCGTCAGGCCTTCAAGTGCAGGCTGACGAAGGAGTCTCCCTTCCGGTTGTGGACCTGATTGACGTAATCTACCGCCGCCTACCGTGAAGTGCCGGTTTCCTCGTGAAACTGGTCGGAGCCAGGCGCCTAGACGCCAGCAAGGTAACTGACTAAACACCCTATGAATGGTTCATATTGTGTTATTATAGAATTGTATTGTACGTTTCCCGGCCTAATTTTGTTCTTCCGCTGCCTCGCCGGGAGACGGGATCCGGATCCGCCACGGTTCCCCAACACGTCCAAGTTGGTACAAGCAAAGGAAAATCAGCTCAAGATGATAACAGCTCAGATCAGCGATCAAGTGTAGATTAGAGCTCAGATCAGAAGTATAGTGATCCTGTGAAAACTGAATCAGATTAGATGAAGAAAAAATGTTATTAGATGATCAAAAGAAGAAGAGATATAATCATTAGTGCAAGAGCTGTCAAGTGTACTCTTGTGATGCCGTCGTGGAGGAAGATCGCAAGCAAGTACACATAATCAAAGAAGAAACCGGCCCATAAGCAACCAGCTCAGAGAGACAAGCTCGGATCAGTGCAAGCGCAGGTTAGAAGAGTAGTATGTGAGAGACCTGCTCAGAGCAGAATATTCAAGAGTAGTTGGGAACAAGAGCAGTTCAGATGAAAAGCGATCAGCTCAGACGAGCAAAGCAGTTTGAACACAAGTTTGTGGAGATTTTATTGTATCAATTCAAACTGATTTCTTGTGTCCTGTCTACATCAGGTACAAGATCACATGCTCAAAGTCAGCAATGGTTGCAGAGAATTTAATGAAAACAGCTCGAAGTTAGCAAAGCCTGCAATTACTTTTTATGATAAAGGACACAAGATACAACTTTGTTAGAAATCCTTACAACGGCTACACCTTTGTGTCCAACAGATAGAATTATACAAGAGGCTATATGAAGAGCAGAAGATGGCACCGGTGAAGGGTGCGCACATGAGAAGAGAGAAGAGCTGAAAAAGAACACAGGTGCAGAAATGCACAAAACAGAAAAGAGAATAGTGCTTAGTCGAGAGTTTGCACACTCAGGTGGCAGCTGGTGTGCAAGCTGGTCTCGTGCCCACGTGTGAGCTTGGTGAGCTTCAATAAGTCATTCAAATTCGACAGCACAACCCTGGGAAGACATCAAGATACCAGCTTAGAGAGAAGCACTTCCCAGTATTTGAGAATACATTTGAGAGTGAGCTTAGACTGTACAATTATCACACACGATTCACTCACATATATTGAGAGAGAGCTGATTAGATTAGGTGAGTGAATCACAAACAAAACCGATATCCTATTGATCTTTGAACAGAGACATTAAACAAGTTTCTATTTTAGTCTTTCTCACTTATACGTAAAAGACGTGTTGGTTAGTTAGACACACAGCCCGCGAGCTGGTGTGAATTTGTGGCTAGGAGTTCTCGCAGCTTGAGGGCTGTTGGATCGGGTCTGTACACAAGGTGTAAGATCAAATCTTCTAGTGGATCCTTCCTGTGTGGAAGAAGGGGACGTAGAAGATTTAGCTCCGAACTTCCATAAACAAATTGCAGTGTATTTCTTTCTTCACATCCTACTGCATTTAGCATTCTGCATCTGCATACATGTGTTTAAACAGTATCTTTAGCTTTCAATTTGTATTTCTTTCTTCACATCCTACTGCATTTAGCATTCTGCATCTGCATACATGTGTTTAAACAGTATCTTTAGCTTTCAATTTTTAGAGGGTAGTTCAGGTTGTTTCCGTAAGATTTTATATCTTACATGATCTACTTCTTGGTGAACAAATCCTTCAAGAACAATGAGCTATTGCAGCTCAAGATTTAACAGACCAGATCATACGCGATCAGGACCAGCTCACAGAGCTGCTGGTCCAGCTCATACACGATCTAGTTTGCCTATTGCGTGCTGTTTTTCAAATAGAATATCTAGTTTTAGTTCCAAGAATCGGTGACTCAGCTGTGTGAGAGCTCATGCCCCCCCACCCCCAATTTCGATCTCATCAGGTATCTTATGAAGCAACTGTGGTGATAAGTATGGCTAAAATATCCCTTGCTAAAGAAGATAGTATTCGAAATTTATATGCATTCAACTTCCACCAAATCAAAGAATCAAATTGTTTTCTGGATTATAAAAATGACATCCTTCCTCCAAATAATATCCAACTCAGATTTTTCGGGATGCAACATTTCAGTCTCTCCTAAAAAATATGAAAGCTCAAACCATCCTAAAGATGAACCGCAACTATTTTCAGCTCTTCGCCTAACATTGTTGCTACCTTGAGATTCCAAATTACTTGATTCTTGCATGTTTTAAATGGTAGCATCAACATATTCCTTGAAGATTGCGGACAAAATATTGCGTACATTTGTGACATTATCTCTTGCCCGTGCATCAGGATAACGTTTTGGAAATATAAATTCAAGCACTCAAGCTTGATTCGAGGCGTCAGCAAAAGCCTATCGTGCATTTTTCACCTTGGATCCAAAACACAACCGATACACATAAGTAAATTGCATTCCCCCCAATATTGGTCAAACTTGCTTTTCATTTTTTCAATCATTCTGCAAATAAACTCATCTTCATCATGAGAATCTTCATCTAAAATCATCTTCACTCTAAAAATCTCATTCAAACACAAATTGGAGGTGGGATATTCGGCTCCAGAAATTACCTTCGTTGCTTCATAAAACACCTTCAGATAGAAAATACCTTTTCCAATTTTTTCCATTGTTCCTCGATAGGACAATCAATATAACTTGTTTCTTGGTCCTTGAATCTTGGAAAAACCTCTTTGAATGATAGCGTAATTTGGAAGATCTCATATGTTGAATTCCACCTTGTTGTACAATCATCAATCAATTTTTTTTTTCAGATAAATTTAAAGACTTTACAATCTCGGCAAACTTAAGGAGCCTAGAATCTGTTCCCCTTATAAAATCAACACTTCGTCGAACATCATCAACAATATCCTTGATTTCAGTTAAGAGATCTTGACCTATTAGGTTCAAAATATGTGCACAACTTCTAACATGAAATAATTTTCATCCACAAACAATATTATTTTTATCCTCAAAAGATCATTCAATAAATTTCTTATTACAACGTCATTGACACTTGCATTATCAACTGTAACTGTAAATATCTGATTCTCAATTTCCCAGTCTCTTGCACACTTTAGAATTTCATCAGATATTTGGGAACCAACCTAGGAGGAGGAATATTAAAAAAACTAAGAACATGTTTATTTAATTTCCAATTTGAATCAATCCAATGGGCAGACCACCATATATTCAATTTTTTTGTTCTTCGACTTCCACAAATCGGTAATTAGGCTAATATGTTTTGCTGCTTTCAACAAACAAGACATTTTTCTCTCTAACTCGTATATCATAAAACAATGTTTTTTTAATGTTGCTCGTGATATACTAGTCCATTGAGACATTCCACTTCTACAGAATATATTGAACCCTCCCTCTTCCACTGTTGAAAATGGGTGGTCATGCATCAAAATCCGTGTAGCAGCTGCCTCTTTCATTTGCTCCATGCAAAATTTTCCATCACGCGATAGTGAAAAAGTGGTAGAATCTATACTTAAAGGCCCAAAGCTAAGTTGTTGTTGCCTTAGCTTATCTTCATGCTTTTTCTTTGTTTCCATATATTTTTCACAATGAGATAAATGACGCTTCAAGTGTGATGTGGTACCGGTTTCGGTTTCAGCTAACTGAAAATGACAATGTTTGCACCCGTACCTGGATTCGCCTTTTGAATCATCAATTTCTGTCATTTCTGGTCACACTTCAAATTTCTTGTAGTTTTCGTTTCTTACAAGCATCATCATTCTCCACAGAAAAGTTTGTGTTATCTACCTCATCAATTAATTGTTGAACAACCTCATCAGAAACTAACACTGGACTTATTGAATTTTCCATTGAATGTGAAGTGGACATACTAATTAAATAAGTTTCCTGCAAATGATAAAATAATATATGTTTACTATATTCAAATAATAGATAGAAAGAAGTGATAGAAACAGAGACATAGCTTCACTATGTCATCTACTCATAGAGGACATGAAAAGACAGAATCTACTCAATAACTGAAAGGAAAAAAAAAAGGCCCGGACAATCCACCCGAGAACAATACAAATCACAATATTCCAAAAACAAGAAACCAAGAATCTCTGTATAGGTAAATCAAAGATGTTAGAGTCGAGAATTGGTCGGAATATCAAAATTGACTTCTGTTACGATGCTAAGCCTCGAGAGATATCTCTAAAAATATGAGATAAGTAAGGATCTATCTTATATTTTCCAAGTCTAACAAGAAAAGGAACACAATCCAAAGCTAAAGTTGACAATAAAACAATCTTTCCAAGTCATCAACAAAGTTGAGCCAAATCGGAGCACTAAATTTCCGCTCCACAAAGCCTCAGAACTTCACTTCTTGCAGCTAAAAAATTAATAGTCGCAAAATCACAACTTCACAACCTTAAAAAGTAGAATTGATTTTCCATTTCAACTTAAAATCTGTGCCAAATCAAAGAAATAGCTCAATGATCCGACGGAATATAAACAAAGAGATAAGCAAGAGAACACGTCACCAATCAATTTTCGAAATAATCATCTGCAATGAGCAGCAATCGACGCAAGACCGTCAGTTGTGAAACCCTCACAAAACGATGAGAACCGAGTTCGGACAAATTTGAGGAGATTTGAGGAGTGAGCTGGAAGAAGAAGAGACTGAGGCGGTTAATTTTGTGAAACATTGTGTAGTTAGTGTTGTCTGTTTCTACAGATCAGAATCTAAGTTTTGATTCACAAAAAAGCTGCTTCTATTGTACTAACGCTCTACGTGACATGCGCAGCTTGCTAAGACTGGAGTAGATGTGAAGATATCATAACTGGATAATTTCGGCTCGAGTTCGATTCGTAAAATAGTTTGGTTCGGTTCGACTTCGGCTAGAGTTCGAAAAATTTGGATTCGAATCAAATATCTACTCGAGTCGATTCGAAAGTTCGCGAACAGGTTCGATTCGTTTACATCACTAGATATGATAGAGTATGATAATATTAATAATAAATTATGTGATTATTGTAAGATTGGATTTAAATATAGATAATATTTGACAAGGTAGTTGTTTTGTTTGATTGATAAATTTTGAGATAAAAAGTGCTAAATTATATTTTAACATTTTTAATAAATGTATGAGAGATCTATTATAATTTTGTATTAATGTGATATAAATAATTAAATATTTGATTAATATGATATAAATAATATCCAACCGAACACGCGATATGATATGTATAACAATATCTCTCTATGTTATAAATGGGGTACAAAGATTTGTACAAATGAATAGTTTAATATAACTTGATGTAATGTGAGATTGGAGCCGGAGAAAAAACGATGGACCAGATATTAGAGAAAAGAAGAGGATATCTAGTAGATTGAGAATTGAGATATGAGGTCAGATGATCTGTCCTCGAGCACCGAATTGCTTGAGTTGTGGGAGTAGGAATATCGTTATAGATCACACGATAAACTGAAAGCAAAGAGGGATGTCGAGAGATCTGTTCTCGGGGGATGAGCAGGTTTCTCTTGATGACTTGCAACCACAGACACTAATAAGAATGCGTCGAAAGTGTTTCCGACGAAACCCTCCAATGATTAAGTCAAGTCGGATGCTCGGGAACAGAGAGCAAGCGTGTATATAACACAGATAGCTTACAAGTTTGTCAATGAATGTAAGGTGAAGAATACGTGGATATTTACAGAGGGACAAGCGGTGATTACGGGCATGTCACCCGACGTGTGATGCGCAGCGGATCTTACGACTAGCCTTATACCCGAATTTGACCAATTCTTCAGGCGATCGTCCTGACTTGTCGGGACGAGACTAATTTAACGTGCACTCATATATTTGTTATAAAATGCATGATCGTAATAGAATATGCGCGGGAGTTCGGCCACCGGCTCGGTCCTCTTACCTCGAGCTCATGATGTAGGGTCGTCGATCATTGTGGCAAGAGGTGTTCTTTCAAGGGTGTGTCACTGATTCTCGGGTCAAGAGATGTTCTGACGGGTGAAGGTCCTCGATGGAAGATGTATTCTTTCAAGGGTGTGTCGTCAGTCCTTGGACAAGGGATGTTCTGACGGATGAAGTTACTTGGATCCCGAGGTCATATATGAGATATGAAGATCAAACTTTAAGAAGATATTTTTTTGATTTGATAGACATCAAAGGATTACTAGATAATAATATATATAATATAGAAGTATATACGGATGATGATGACATATGTGGAAGAAATTCACAGAATCTGGTTTTCTACATGCGTGGAAGATACCGTTGAAAAATAGCAAATTACTTAAATTTGGTTTATTTATTTTAAATTTACATCACTGATATATTATCATCGTCTCTTTTCGATATTGGAAATTGAGAATAGAGTTCATATAATTAGCGCCAGCTGTACATTTGATGAACACATGCACACTTCGTCTTATTTCTTGATCAGGTCCCCATGTGTACTTGTACGACAAATTTAAGAAACGAAAGACTCCAAATGAAATGAAGCCAAGCCCCCACCCAAATCGACCTTTCACCTTCTCTGATCACTGCCATTGCTCAATTATAACGTTGACGACAGACAGAGTCCAGTCACTTCATGAAATTCATCAATTCTTTCATCAAAAGGTGCGCACCAAATAGAAAAGTTTTGTGTTTATTGTGCAAGTAAATGTCCCTGTCAGCCTAGCTCTAGCTTCAGGATTTGTTCAAATTTAGTGTTGTTAAATCTAGTGTTGTTTAATTTCTTTGATTATATATTAGTCGGAAAATATATATATATATATATAAAGAGTTGATTGATAAATTTGAAATAAAGTATTAAAATATATTTAAATATTTATAAAAAAATAAATATAATAAAAAAATGATGATGCATAATATTGTAATTTTATATTAATATTAAAAATTGATAGATATGAAATAATTATTTAATGATTTGATTAATATAAGATAACTAATATTCTAGTTCAACATGACATATGATAGAATCAAAGTATGATAATTATCACGCTACTGTTTATAAAAAATGTCCTTATGTCGCATCTTTCGTGGACTTCAATTAAAAATGGATAGAATATGAAATAATTATTTAATGATTTTGATTAATATGAGATAAATAATACTCACGTTCAACATGACATATGATAGAATCAGAGTATGATAATTATCACGCTACCGTTTATAAAAAATGTCCTTATGTCAACATCTTTAGTGGACTTATTGAAATCTATGGATTCTGTGCTTCAACAAACTCAGATATATCTCTTCAACAAAAAAATTGAATGATCCATTGATATTAGTTCAATGATACTGTGAAACAATACATAGAAGATGAATTCCCCAACTTCACGGGTTCGATTCTCGTGTGGATCATATTTCCCACTGAAATATTATGGAGATATGTTATGTGGTTAATCCGTTATATAAGTCCTCTTCCCCGGGCTACTGACTACTCGTGCATATCCCTCGATTTAAAAACTATATAGATCAAGGAACCTCTGACCTATATAGATGTTAGCCCATTAATATGCTAACTTTTTTTCAAAATAAATAAATAAATAGAAGATGAATCTGAGAACCTCAATCAAATATCAACGTCTAAACCAAATGCATGCTTTAATTAAACACATGGCTGATCACCTCATCTATATAATGTATGCACATACAAGTAGAAATGTAGAATCACAAGTAAAAACAAATAATCTATTTCGATTCGAGCATATATACATATCAAATTAAGGAGATTATATTAAAAGATAAATCATATATAATGATCTTGGGGAATTATCAATGGCGGCTGACAGTATCCAAACCTTAGCAAAACATTCACTCTCCCAAAAACTCACTATATATAGTTTGTATGATCCCCACATCAATTCCACAAAAATTTTATGAGTTCCTAACAAGTTTTTCTATTCATTTTTCCATATATCACTCGTGCCCATGGACTTAATAGTCTTATTTGAGTGATCTTGTTGGGAACCAAGGCAGCCAAAGAGCACTAAACTAACCAACTCATAAGTTGATAAGATTATGGACTTGAAGCTATCTTTCTCCGAAAACCAGTGGAGAGGATTATTCTAGTCAATATATATCAGTCTCGAGCGATGTGAGTCCAGCCTATACTAGCACAAATACAAGACACATTAATTATAGCCCATTCCAAGTCCACCACGATTCTTGCCGATGGCACCATTATAAGATTTCACATGAAATATATATGAATCCAATATCCTTGTTAAGATACGGCCACTCAATCTTGAACTTCTAGCTAGCAATAGTATAAAAAAGCCTACTCACAGATATGATGTTCAATTATATATGATCAATTCGACTCGGGATTTGGACCACTCGGGACTTCGTGTGCAGCAGCATGGAATCCTCGGTCTTCATTCGCATCCGACTCTTGCCTGGACGGAGACGCAGCAGCTTTTTTACGACGAGGACTACTTTTCATTCGACGCAGGCTCATCTCGGGGGATACTTCACTGCCCACTGGAGAATATTGCCTGAGAATTCTTCTCTTTGGAATCCAAGTGGACTCCATTAGAACTGGAGAAATACTCAGAAGGAGCATAACAAAAAGTAGAAGATGATTTCTTGCCATGAAACTGTGACCAAGATAATCCACCCCAGATTGTTGTAAACCAGAAATCAATATCCATGAACCAAGTGGACCACCGATTTGAACTATGTATAACAAGATAACAAGATCTATATATGGTAAATTACTGAAGTGGGAATAGAATTTTAATTTTGGAATAATTTTTGAGATGGTTCGATGGGAGGAATTTTTGAGTGTGGGAGTCTCACAAAAGCCAGATATGGCTTGATGGGAGAAGGCTTACTGAATAATCCTTAGAAATGACATCAATATATATGAGCAGAGCATCATGTGACTCAAGTCTTTTTCTTTTGCATCCTGGTCCTTCTATATTTTATATTCACAAATTTTGACCTCAAAATTGAAATACGGGTTTTTTAACAGTTTACCACAGAAATAAAAAAAATTTGACAAAATAATGTAAATACGATATATTTAACAATCTACCGTATCACGCCAACTGAGAGGGCGTGACAAAAATTAATCACGCCCTCTCAAACGGCGTGATTTAAATTTTTTTTTTCAAAAAAAAAGGCAGTCACGCCCGTCACATGGGCGTGACTTCAAATCATTAAGTTTTTTTTAAAAAAGCATGGTTCTCGAGTAATAGCCTTCCCTTCCTAGTTTTTTTTTTTTTAAAGACAGTCACGCCCAGATGAAAGGCGTGACTTCAAATTATTAATTTTTTTTTTTAAAAAAAAGCATGGTTCTCGAGTAATAGCCTCCCCATTCCTTCTTCCTCGTCTCTCAGATATTTGCATTCAGCAGTACCATATAGATCGTATTATATTTGTGATATTTACGCTGTAGTATATCTCTGATTCAATATTTCTTCTTCCATAACACGCGTTCATTATATTGTTGCTTCTCTTCACCTCCTCCATTATTCTATATGTTTAATGTCATCCAGAATGAAGTTTTTGTAGCATTCACTGTCTTTATTGCCGCACCTCTTCACCCTGCTTTTCATTACTTCTCTTGGTAAATTCAGTGTTTGCATATCTCAAAAACCCACGAAGAAAGGCTCCTATGTCTGTAAATTTTTGTGTGTTCTCCAGCATTTTCTCCCTTCAGATAGCTTGAAAGCCATTCAATATTCTATCTTTAGGTGTTTCTTGAGCAATACCCGCCTGGATTTTCACTATTTAGCTTGAACAAGACTCACCTTTTTGTCCATTTTGACATTACCTCATCTGGGTTTTTGAACGAAGTGTTTGTATATAATGGCCCCATCCTTGTATTGGTGGGGAAAGGAAACTCACAGGACCCTGTAATTGTTAAGATGGAGAACCCAAATAATTGGTCAATGGTGGAGCTAGAATCCCCCTCGAAAGAGGACTTCATGTACCCAAACGGCGTTGTTCCAAAGGGAGGCCGTAAGAAGAACGCCACTGCATTCCTCTTTCTTGGCAACCATGTTTTTTTTAAAAAAAATAAAAAATCTGAAGTCACGCCCATCACTTTGGCGTGACTTCATTTTTTTATATAAAAAAAAATTAAATCACGCCGTTTGAGACGGCGTGATTAGCTTTTGTCACGCCCACTCGGATGGCGTGATACGGTAGATTGTTAAAGTTATCATATTTACATTATTTTATCAAAATTTTTTTATTTCTGTTGTAAACAGTGAAAAAACCCTTGAAATACCTTCTGTCACTTTGTTTTTTCCACTAGATATACATTTTCGAACAGTAGATTTTTTACTTCCGGCTCTAACATAAAATTGATCATTGATAAAATTAATTCAATTTAACTCTAAATGAATTCGTAAACAAAGATGTTGCTAGGTATATTAAAAAATTGGTTATATGATGATACCCACATTTAACTTAATGTTAATTAAATAGTAAAATTAGTAGGCGACTTCTTCTTTATCATGCAATCTGACGAGACATTTTCAAAACATGGGGTCACCCCGACATGCGGGGCACACAAGGTCACATGGACCTTTAAGTTGCAAAGGTCCAATGGGGGTGGTAATTTGAAATTTATAGATTTCAATCATAAGTTTATTGTTAATAATGATATTGAAATGATAAGATGTAGCATACGTTACATTACAAATTTGATATGGTAAGCATCCAACATGGGCATCAGGCTAACGTGGCACTTCCTGGTGCTGCCACGTCAGCCTGGTGTCCACATGGTGCCCATGTTGGGTGCCCCACCATATCATTTGTTTGTTAAATTAATAGATTTTCTTTACACACTAATACATAATAATGATAATTTAAATTTCCAATTAACATGAAACACTATATATACATATATATGAAAGTGCTAAATTTAAATTTATTATCTCACTATATAAATGTAAAATTTAAGATTCCACTCAACATAAAACACTATATAACTGAATTATTCCATCAGTCCAACATATATAGGCTTAATTTCCTTTTTAATATGTCCTAATTATATAGTCAAATTCATATTTAGTATTACTTTTTCTACTCATTTATCAGTTCATCCATATTTAATCTGTCTATTTACTTGTTTAATTAGTTCATTTATCAAGGATAAGGAGGGAAATTGATTTATATCTTAATATCAGTTCATTTTCCAAAACTAATCGCTATTACTAAATATAAAAATTGAACTATCTATCCAGGATAAAGGATAAGGAAAAGAAATTTAGCTTGCTGCATCAATTTTAGACAACAACCAGAATAGCAACGGGACATTAAATTTAATGTTGTCTTTCATCAGTTAGCTATTGACCAAACTCTAATAAAGCATATGTATATGGCACTTAAATCAATGTTCCTTGGTTGGTCGAACGAAGACCTTGGGTCAATCGGCTTTATCATCGGTAATAGAGGAACCTTTTTTTCCATTTAAAAAACAATAATATACATTTCTTTAATTATATGTAAAATTACATTATCTTAAAAAAAAATTAGTTTACTTTTCATATATGATCGTATATATATTATCCCGTAATATGATGATAAAATAAAGCACCAGGGGGAAAGGTGACAAAGGGTGGCAGAAAGACTATAACCTTTTCTTCTTGGACTTTTCCCTGCTATGAAATGCGTGTTCTTTGACTTGGAATTTGGAAAATGCATTGGAAAATTACTCTCTTTTATTTTTTTTGATAACATATATCTGATATTTATGTATTCCCATAATTTCCAAGTGTATAGTGATAAATTATGATATAATAATGTACTATAATATATGAAGGCCATGCAAAAAGCAGTTGACCGGTGTATGAGTAGCTAGAGTGTAGTATGGTAAAAGGTATTGTAG